>VOQZ01000566.1:0-16311 GCA_008079305.1 Phytophthora palmivora
TTATTTTATACTATATTTTCACCAACGTATTCTAACACTAATACTCTTCAATCACATATTTTCCAACCTTATGTTTCACCACTACATATTCTCCCATTACAATCTTTACAACGTCATATCTCACATTATCAATTATTCAACAATAATATTTTTTCTTCTACATTTTCTTTTTAAATTACTGCCTCATAACCCACATAATTAATTTCACTACCATACTATTTATTATTATCCTCTACTACTTCGTCTTTTTCAATATCATTCTCTTCAATTTTTCCACTATAAATAATTTCATATTACTACTTATCTTACTAAAATTTATTTTACTTTTGCCTGTTCTGTCACTACCCCTACTCCTCTACTCCTACTCTCTCGTATAATCTTTCATAACTACACACTCTACTACCTTATACATTTTCACCGCCATTTTTACCACACACCCCTTTCATTTCTAATTCTTCTTCCGCTTACTACTACCATTACTTTTCCTGCCTACACAAAATTCCATCACTACTCATACTACTAATATATTCTGCACATACACCTTTTTACTGGCAAATACCCTATATTAATTTCAATCTTTTAATCAATTTCCAACATTTTTACTTCATCGCCACATTTTGTTGTCACAAATCCCAACTTTATTTCATTCTTTTCTACTTCAACATATCACTTCCTCAACCAACATTTTTTCTATCACTTCAATATTTTTTCCACAAATCTATCTTTATCATGTTGTTTATTAATACAGTACCAATTTCTCTGCGAACAAAAATCTATCACAACCAATTTTACTAATTTAATATTTACGGCGGTTTTTGTAATTATTTACTTCGCAAAACATTTCCGTCGTTGTTTGTATCCCCGCATGTTTATCGAATTACCAACCAAAACATGAAGTTTGACTTTTGCATCGTATCGCCCCCACATACGACATGACTTATTACGTGTACACAGACATGCGCACTTTGCCAAACTTCCTATTGTTGCTCAAAACCCATCAAAAACTTGACCGAATCGACTCAAAGTACCGTCGCACACCCAAGGGCAACCTTTCACTTGAAAACTGTATAGTCTGACTGTTGTCATAGTTTGGGCTATGTGCACAACTACTTTTTGATGTGGTGATATGCAATGTACGACTCAATACAAACGCCAACATTACCGAAAAACCAGCGAAATGGAAACAATCACTTTCTAGCCCAGTTTATGCCGACTTCTCCAACCAAAACATGAAGTTTGACTTTTGCATCGTATCGCCCCACATACGACATGACTTATTACGTGTACACAGACATGCGCACTTTGCCAAACTTCCTATTGTAGCTCAAAATCCATCAAAAACTTGACCGAATCGACTCAAAGTACACGCACACCCATGTGCAACCTTTCACTTGACATTGCATACAGTGCTGATTTTAAAATACGACCCGAATTATGAGGTTTTGTTCCCCTCAAACATGATGTATGATTTTGCTCTAGCGATAAGCCGAATTATAACCGACATTTAGGTGCACACAGTCGAGCGGTACCCTGAAAAATATTGGTTTCCAAGCTAGTTTTCGAGAAAAGCATGTTTCTTGCGCTTATACAAAGTTGAAGATCTTTTTCAGTGCTCCTGATTTGCCCATGCAATCGATCAGGCGTGATTATATATGTGTGCAAAGTTTGAGGGGCACTTTCCAAGTTCGTTTTCAAAGGAACATGCCTACTATAACCCTGACGATGGAGTCGATCAGGTGCTGGAGACAAACTGTTTTGTCACTACAGCTAGCAAATATCGGTCGCCAGCTGATGCACATAGTACTAAGTTAACGACCACAATCAGTTGGTTTTGGTCTCGTCCTCATGTCACTAAAGTGAATTTCCGATTTAGTGACATGCGCCAAGATTAAGCCTCGTATCTTTGTTTACAAGCCTCTTCATGACTTGTAACCTTTATGAACACCCACTAAGTTGACCATGCTGCGTTCAATAAAGTGAAGAAAACCTTATGTTTTCAAGCTAGTTTTCGAGAAAAGCATGTTTCTTGCGCTTATACAAAGTTGAAGATCTTTTTCAGTGCTCCTGATTTGCCCATGCAATCGATCAGGCGTGATTGTATATGTGTGCAAAGTTTGAGGGGCACTTTCCAAGTTCGTTTTCAAAGGAACATGCCTACTATACCCTGACGATGGAGTCGATCAGGTGCTGGAGACAAACTGTTTTGTCACTACAGCTAGCAAATATCGGTCGCCAGCTGATGCACATAGTACTAAGTTAACGACCACAATCAGTTGGTTTTGGTCTCGTCCTCATGTCACTAAAGTGAATTTCCGATTTAGTGACATGCGCCAAGATTAAGCCTCGTATCTTTGTTTACAAGCCTCTTCATGACTTGTAACCTTTATGAACACCCACTAAGTTGACCATGCTGCGTTCAATAAAGTGAAGAAAACCATATGTTTTCAAGCTAGTTTTCGAGAAAAGCATGTTTCTTGCGCTTATACAAAGTTGAAGATCTTTTTCAGTGCTCCTGATTTGCCCATGCAATCGATCAGGCGTGATTGTATATGTGTGCAAGTTTGAGGGGCACTTTCCAATTTCGTTTTCAAAGGAACATGCCTACTATACCCTGACGATGGAGTCGATCAGGTGCTGGAGACAAACTGTTTTGTCACTACAGCTAGCAAATATCGGTCGCCAGCTGATGCACATAGTACTAAGTTAACGACCCCAATCAGTTGGTTTTGGTCTCGTCCTCATGTCACTAAAGTGAATTTCCGATTAGTGACATGCGCCAAGATTAAGCCTCGTATCTTTGTTTACAAGCCTCTTCATGACTTGTAACCTTTATGAACACCCACTAAGTTGACCATGCTGCGTTCAATAAAGTGAAGAAAACCATATGTTTTCAAGCTAGTTTTCGAGAAAAGCATGTTTCTTGCGCTTATACAAAGTTGAAGATCTTTTTCAGTGCTCCTGATTTGCCCATGCAATCGATCAGGCGTGATTGTATATGTGTGCAAAGTTTGAGGGGCACTTTCCAAGTTCGTTTTCAAAGGAACATGCCTACTATACCCTGACGATGGAGTCGATCAGGTGCTGGAGACAAACTGTTTTGTCACTACAGCTAGCAAATATCGGTCGCCAGCTGATGCACATAGTACTAAGTTAACGACCCCAATCAGTTGGTTTTGGTCTCGTCCTCATGTCACTAAAGTGAATTTCCGATTTAGTGACATGCGCCAAGATTAAGCCTCGTATCTTTGTTTACAAGCCTCTTCATGACTTGTAACCTTTATGAACACCCACTAAGTTGACCATGCTGCGTTCAATAAAGTGAAGAAAACCATATGTTTTCAAGCTAGTTTTCGAGAAAAGCATGTTTCTTGCGCTTATACAAAGTTGAAGATCTTTTTCAGTGCTCCTGATTTGCCCATGCAATCGATCAGGCGTGATTATATATGTGTGCAAAGTTTGAGGGGCACTTTCCAAGTTCGTTTTCAAAGGAACATGCCTACTATACCCTGACGATGGAGTCGATCAGGTGCTGGAGACAAACTGTTTTGTCACTACAGCTAGCAAATATCGGTCGCCAGCTGATGCACATAGTACTAAGTTAACGACCACAATCAGTTGGTTTTGGTCTCGTCCTCATGTCACTAAAGTGAATTTCCGATTTAGTGACATGCGCCAAGATTAAGCCTCGTATCTTTGTTTACAAGCCTCTTCATGACTTGTAACCTTTATGAACACCCACTAAGTTGACCATGCTGCGTTCAATAAAGTGAAGAAAACCATATGTTTTCAAGCTAGTTTTCGAGAAAAGCATGTTTCTTGCGCTTATACAAAGTTGAAGATCTTTTTCAGTGCTCCTGATTTGCCCATGCAATCGATCAGGCGTGATTGTATATGTGTGCAAAGTTTGAGGGGCACTTTCCAAGTTCGTTTTCAAAGGAACATGCCTACTATACCCTGACGATGGAGTCGATCAGGTGCTGGAGACAAACTGTTTTGTCACTACAGCTAGCAAATATCGGTCGCCAGCTGATGCACATAGTACTAAGTTAACGACCCCAATCAGTTGGTTTTGGTCTCGTCCTCATGTCACTAAAGTGAATTTCCGATTTAGTGACATGCGCCAAGATTAAGCCTCGTATCTTTGTTTACAAGCCTCTTCATGACTTGTAACCTTTATGAACACCCACTAAGTTGACCATGCTGCGTTCAATAAAGTGAAGAAAACCTTATGTTTTCAAGCTAGTTTTCGAGAAAAGCATGTTTCTTGCGCTTATACAAAGTTGAAGATCTTTTTCAGTGCTCCTGATTTGCCCATGCAATCGATCAGGCGTGATTGTATATGTGTGCAAAGTTTGAGGGGCACTTTCCAAGTTCGTTTTCAAAGGAACATGCCTACTATACCCTGACGATGGAGTCGATCAGGTGCTGGAGACAAACTGTTTTGTCACTACAGCTAGCAAATATCGGTCGCCAGCTGATGCACATAGTACTAAGTTAACGACCCAATCAGTTGGTTTTGGTCTCGTCCTCATGTCACTAAAGTGAATTTCCGATTTAGTGACATGCGCCAAGATTAAGCCTCGTATCTTTGTTTACAAGCCTCTTCATGACTTGTAACCTTTATGAACACCCACTAAGTTGACCATGCTGCGTTCAATAAAGTGAAGAAAACCATATGTTTTCAAGCTAGTTTTCGAGAAAAGCATGTTTCTTGCGCTTATACAAAGTTGAAGATCTTTTTCAGTGCTCCTGATTTGCCCATGCAATCGATCAGGCGTGATTGTATATGTGTGCAAAGTTTGAGGGGCACTTTCCAAGTTCGTTTTCAAAGGAACATGCCTACTATTGTGGTGAAGTGGATTTGAAAGATTTGGCATCGGAGTATCCAGGAAAGATCCGATTTGGACGTGATCGGACCTGACGTGATGTGATTGGAGTAGATGACGAGCTGATGTGGGTGGATCTGGTTGCGGATCCAGTTGATGTATAAGATTGATGGAGATTAGTGACACCTTGAGTGGGACGTGATATATGTATTGACATACGATCTATACATGTATCCAGATCCGAAGAGCTGGGAAGATCTCGTATGGATATGGATGATGTGGGACTGGCATGGTTGTAATATGGGTGCAACAGTATGTCTATATACACTGTGGAAACTGGTGATCTAAGCCTAGATGTCCAGATCAAGGGTGTAATCTATATCCGTGAAGACCAGATCGGTTCGTATATGCAGGTCCATGCAGGGAACTTGGATCAAAGCTCATGAACCTAGATCTATAGGCGGATCCGAGTGATCCGGGATCTAGGGATATTATGGCAAAGATGAACGATGATTGGGGGATTAACGGCATGGAATAAGCTCGGATATGTTATACTTATGATTATCACGAAGTATTGCCACCAGATCATGCATGGAAACCCTAGATCAACAAGATCAAGGAGACTAGCCGATCTGAGATTGGATCAGCGTGATCTAGCTTTATTAAGGCATGATCTGACTCGGGAGACGTGTGATCTGGACATTACGGTGGATGATTACGATATTGGAGGAAGGAGAAGGCCAGATCACAACATTGCGACTAGTGATCTAATGTTTATGGTTCAGATCCAAGGTGATCTGCAAAGATGTCGACTGCCAGGATGGTGAGGACAAGAAAGGACAAGGATCAGGACAGCGTAATCAGTCGATGTGTCGTTAAGGATAGGATACAGGATGGGATAGGTCTTAACATTAAATCAGAACCGAATTTGCATCGTACGACACAAGTGCTTCGCTACGCGCCTGGAAACGGGAACTACATTGGCCCTACGGTATTAATAGCGATTTAGGTGTATAGATCTAGGGTGGTTGATAATATCTAGATAATATATTGGCTAGATCCAACCTCCTAGTATCTTACCCTAAGTGCAGATCCAAGATCCCGGTATTAATTGCTTAGCCGGTAGATCTTCGGTTTCTCAACGATCAAGATCGCGCTATAGGAAGCGCCAAGCAATCAAAGGACCCCGCGTAAAGGGAAATCTACACTAAAGGAATTACTACAAGGCCGGATCCAGATCTAGGCCGCCGGATCCAAGCTTGATCTAATCGCTTGGACTCCGGATCTACTACTGGCGAGTGGTGTGAAGACTCCCACGCTACTCTACGACCCCAACGTCACGCCAAGACGTTCAACTAACACCGATCGAGCAACTTAGCAGTCACCAAGAGAGGAAGATCCAGCCCAACCGACGGGTACACAAGGTGAGCAAGTTCAGCAGATCACGGATCATCGGAGGACCCCCTTCGTTAGTCGGTGTCCGGGCATTGGTGGGAAGTTGGATCTAGCGATCTCGCAGATTTTGCTGATCCCGCTACACCACAATGGTGCGCGTGCCCGGATCTGTTGGTGACTCGGGATTTCACCGTGAGTCTCAAGAAGATGTTCAAGTGAAGGTTGAACAAGGGGAACAAGCGTCATCGGACCTCGGATCGACGATGATGCCGCTGAATGAATCAAGATCCGCGGATCAGCAGAGCGCTAGGAGGAACTCTGCTGACGGAAGAGAGGGCGATCTGGATCCAGACCCAGATCTAGAAGAAAAACCTCTACCTCCACAGGTCCCCACGGGGACCCCGACGGATCTCGACGCAAGTCGAGATCCGTCAACAAAACAAGGGAAGGCGAAAATGGAACCGTACAAATTGGTCGGATCTCCAGTCGAGCCTTCACCATATCCATCCAGGGATCTTCCAGTCTCTAGATCCGATAAGAAGAAGCCGAAGAAGAGGCTAACGCGGAAGAAGATGAAGGCTCCAGAGATTGACGACGAAGATCAGATCGGATCTAAACCTAGATCCAGATCGGGACAAGGCTGGTCAGACGAAGATCTGGAGAATCTATTCTACCACAAAGAACTTCGCGAGTTTTGGATCGAGATCCCGTGATGCGGATCCTGAGGCTGAAGCAGGTCGGAGATCCAAGAGAACCCGTATCAGCTCCGATCAAGACTGCCAACAAATTAGAAGCAGTCAAGGATTTATTACGACTATTGAAGGAAGCAGGAATGACCACGGGAGCTTTCGATGCGGATGATGTCTTTGATCTGGATCTCAAGGTGATCCAGACTGCCACCAAGGATTTATTCTCCAAGCTCAAAATCCTCGTCGGCGAGATCCCGCAGATCACAGATCCATTGCCATCACCTCCGGCGAGTATTACGGATCGCCAAACGTCCTCATCACATTACGCCTCGGCTGCCGAGGACGAATCAGATCTCTCATCGGAACCAAAGCGAATGTCTCTGGGACCCTCCGGTACTTCAATGCTGGAGGCGAGATCCAAGATCCAACGTCGGAATCAGCCGAGATCCGGCCGCTCAAGGACGATCCCGACCTCCGAAGACCAGATCACAGCAGCCACGACGTCAGATGCCTCATCAGGCACCTTACAGAAGTATTTCGAAGCAGCCATGAGTAGATTCCTGGCGGAACAGCGAGGGCCGATCATGGATCAAGGAGCGACGAAGACTCAGGATCCAGGATCACAAGATGTAGATATGGAATCTGTGAGATCTGAACGTAGCACATCTCGATGGGAGTATGATCCAGACGATATCGACTTCCCCACGGCTGCTCGAGCGACGGTTGCGACCGCTACGACCGGATCAGCCGGATCAACCATGATCCAGAGAGTCCGGATCTCTGCGATCTCAGATCTCAAGGAGTTCACGGGGAAGGATCAAGACGAAGATCGAGCCAGAGCGTGGATTGGCAAAGTGAAATCGGCGTTCATGCGAGATCAAGCCTCTGATGAAGAAAAATGTTTGACCTTTGCGGATCTATTGGCTGGATCCGCCAAGAATTGGTATCGGCAACTAAGCAGATCCACCCGTAATAAATGGTCGGATCTGCTTAGGGCTTTCCAAATCCAGTACTGCGGATTGGGGGTATCAGTGGCTAGACAATACTATCACGCTCGACGTCGACCAGAAGAATCTCCCCTCGATTACCTTTACCGTCTGAATGTCGCCGGATTACGTGCAAAGTTGAAGATCAAGGATGGTAATGCGAAAGATCGACGCGAACATGTGGATCACTATATTGAAACTTTGGAAGATCAAGATCTAGCTGACAGGCTGACTCTGCTACGACTATCCGACGCGGATGATCTCGAAGAAGTGCTACGAGCCCGCGAACGTGCAAAGAGCAGACAGAAGAAGGCCGCATTCGGATCCAGCAAGTACCGGCAGAAGGCAACTAATCCAGCACCTGCAGCTACGACAAAACATGTCCGCGCGGTGCAGATCCGGACCATGGAGTCTGAATCTGAGTCTGGATCCGACGGATCGGATGGATCTGACTCGGATGGAGACAATCATCGGCGGATCTACCTGGCAGCTGAGCAGGATGTCACTCCAAAAGTGGAATCTGGTATGGAGAAGGTCGAGCAAGTACCAATCACCCACAAGTCGACAGATCAAACCCCACCAGATCACAGATCCCGGATCCAGAGCGGCGGATCCGATCGGAACCGTTGCTCGCACTGTGGATCCAAGAAGCATTCAGATCTAGGATGCTGGAGACGCCTTACTTGTCATAAGTGTGGCAAGCGAGGACATCCGGCAGATCACTGCCTTTTTGTGTGCCGAGGGTGCGGAGAACTACATGATATGGGAAAATGTCCTATGGAAGAGTTCTACAACCAGATCCGCCAGTGGTTCAACCCAGCCAAACATGCAGGTATGCTTCCAGAATCTGCCGAAAAGATGTTAAACTAGGACGCTCGCCGGGTTGGAATCCGGTACGAGCCGAGCGCTCTAGATACTGCATCTATGCATTTGTGAACAAGAAATCGGTAGATCAGGGTAACAAGATCCCAGATCTACGCGGTAATACATGTGATCTGAATGGAAACCGTGCTGTCGCAATCTCAAGTGTCCGCCAAGCGGATGATTACTCCAGATCTGAAGTGACCATGATGGTGGACCTCCATCCAGGAGAGATAAGGGGTTACTGGAAGCAACGGGATCCAGATCTGTGGTTCCAGCCCACAGATCAGGAGAATATACCAGTGATCCAAAAGCCAAGTCAGATCAAGGAGATCCGAAGATCCGAAGTTATGGATCTCTTGCCAGGGGAATCTCGGGGATATTGGAAACACTATGCCCCGGGGAAATGGTTCCGACAAGCCAAGATCACTGGTAAGATCAACAATGAGAGGGGGATCTTGCTCTTAGATACAGGCGCCGAAGTGTCCATAGTGGATACGGCCTTTGCTCGTAAGGTTGGGTGCTATATCGATACGAGCCAGATCCAAGATTGCGTTGGGATTGGCGAAAGTGTTTACAGGACAGAAGGGAGAACCCGGATCAAGATCACTATGGCCGGATCGCTGGTTTACTTTTTCGATATTTGGGTTGGAGATTTAGCAGGTCAAGACGCCATCCTGGGTATGGATTTCATGGTACCGGCGGGGATCCGACTGGATCTGGCCTATGGATCTATAAGTTTACCTGATGAGGTGCGGATCCAGCTTAGTGGGCGTCGACAGCTCTACAACGACAAGGCCAGGCTGGTAACTGTGGGAGAACATATCCAGATCGAGATCGGACAGTCAGTGGAACTTCAACTACATCTCCGGATGTCAGATCACGAGAAGTTCTGGGTTACCCGGGGGATCGTTGGGTACCTACGGTGGTAAAAGGCCTTGGGAAGAGACGGTATCTGCAGATCACCAACGTGAGCGATAAGGCGATCATATTGCAAGAAGATGTGAAAGTTGGGATCTGGCTATCGGGTGATCACATTCCCCGGATGCCAGGATTTGTCTCGGTGGGGTCACGTCGGTATATGGAATGGCAAAATCTGGCTCTGGAAGCCACGGTGGAGGGAAGATCCGAGCATGATGAGATCTTGATGGAATCAACAGAGCCGATGGTGGATCGACCTTCCTACCCAGCACCTCGTGGTATCCTGAAACGACCCGAGATCTCGCAGATACAGGTAAAACCAGTGTTGACGACTAAAGATCAAACATCAGCGGGAATAGATCCGCAGGATCAGACCCTGATCCGACCGATAGAGACCGAGGTGACAAACCAAAATATGGATCAGGTAAAGGCGGACGATTTGGATCCAGTGACTGGAGGATCAGCTGAAAGAGATCCACCCGGACAGTTATCTATCCCGATACAGGAGGCGTCCCCAGAGGATCGAAGGAATTCCCCGATCAAGAGCCGGATCCGGAGGTACATTACCATGAAGGTAATGATCTGTATGCGGAAGATGTAGATCAAGAGATGGCGATCCTTCCAGAGATCAACCCCACCACGGATGAGGTGAAGATTGAGGATATCCAAGTTGGAGATCCGGGGATCCAGACTACGGCGGAGATCGAACGATTACGTCAGAAGATCTGGAACTATCGACATCTTCTCATCGGAAAGGGAAATGCTCTACCGCCGGCCGCAAGAGGTGTGGTGTGTGATATCGATGTGGGAGATGCTAGGCCAATCGCCCAACGAGTGAGGAAGATCGCACCTCGATTCCGCGAGAAGTTATCAGATCTGATCAAGGGATTATTATCAGCTAAGATGATCAGTTATTCCAGATCACCCTGGGCCTCACCGATCGTGGTGATCGTGAAGAAAAATGGGGTGGACATCAGGCTGTGTATTGATTATCGCCTAGTCAATAGTCTTACTCAACTGATGGTCTACCCTATGCCCCTGATCAACGATCTTCTGGAGGATCTGGATAAAGTCCTGTGGTATTGCTCTCTAGATATGGCCAGTGGATTCTGGGTGGTGACTATGACAGATCGAGCTCGAGCGATCTCAGCTTTCGTTACCCCATTCGGACTATTCGAATGGAATCGTATGCCGTTCGGCTTGAAGAATGCGCCACAGATCTACCAACGTCTGATCGACAACGCCTTATATGGATTCACCCGGATCCCACCTCCTGGATCAGATCCAAGATCCACAGATGTGTTTGAAGTGGGAGAAGCCGATGATCCAGACAAGCCATCAGTGATCGGGCGCAGATCGTATATCGATGACATCCTCATACCAGCGGGTAGCTGGGATCAACTATGTGATCGAGTGGACGCCCTACTGGAGGCGTGTGATAAATGGAACCTGTCGATCAGTGTGGTGAAGAGTTTCTGGGGTATGAATAAAGTGGAATATCTGGGTCATCGCGTTTCGAAAGATGGACTGGAGGCGAATCCCAAGGATCTAGCGGCATTAACGGATCTAGCGTTTCCTGGATCGCTGAGATCGATGCAATCTTTTCTGGGCAGCTTGAATTATTACAGTCGATTTATCGAAGACTATGCTATCTACGCAGCCGTGCTGTACGAGTTGAGGGAGGTCGACTTCGCCGCAATGTCCAAGGATGATGTGCGGATCCAGATCAAGCGAAGTATGGAACATAAAGGGTTGGATCAACTAGATCTGAAGGAAGATCCTGGATCGGACCTGGCATTAAAGCCTACGGGGCCGTCGGATCCAGGAGAACTAGATGGAGTCAAGATGGATCCACGATGGATTCGTGCTCATCGGGCCTTCGAGACACTCAAATCGAAGATCGCATCCACTCCGATCCTACGCCATTTTGATATGGATCGGGAACCTGTGGTGATCGTATATGCGAGTGATTGGGCGATCTCGGCAGCTCTCGTGCAAGAGTATGACCAGATCTACTACCCGATCACCTTCGTGAGCCGGACGTTGAAGTCGAACGAGCTGAATTACAGCCCAGTGGAGAAAGAAGTGTTGGCGCTGCTAAGGATCCTGGATCTCGGATATAACATGTTGGTGGGACGCCGGATCCGGGTGCTGACTAGATACTCCACGTTGGCCTGGTTATTTAGATCGACCGGATTACAAGGGCGATTAGGCCAATGGGCGTCACTGCTATCACCGTGGACATTAGAGATTGTGAAGTGCGTTAAAGGAGAAGAAGAGATCCTAGGGGTGATTGCGGCTAGCATCACGCCCAGATCCATGGTGGATGAAGCGTTGATCCAGATCTCGCCCAAGAAAGAGCCACGACGGAAGATCCAAGCTCCGATTCCTGTGATCCAAGCGGATGAGGAGCTGTATGTTGTCAGTTTCGATGGATCAGCCCGCGTGAAGCGTGGAGGTGGCGCATACAGTGCGATCTTGTGGAAGTTGCCTGAATGGACGGTGATCCAGGCCAGATCGGCCTATGCGGAAGATCTTACCGTCAATGAAGCTGAATATCATGGGTTGTTACTATGTCTGGATCTGTTGAATACCGTGGATCGCAAACGAGTGGTGTTCTGCGGCGACTCTAATCTAGTGATCCGACAAGTCAGGGGTGAGATCGAGTGTAAGGCACCCGGTCTGACCTTACTCAAGCAAAGGGCTTTAGATCGTCTGAGGGACTGGCCAGATCACGAACTTGTGCATGTGAAACGAGATTGGAACGGCAGTGCGGACAGTTTGGCTAGTGCAGCGCTACAGCGACAAGGTGGAGTGAAGATCGAGTCGGATGAGGATAAGCAGGATCTGATCACGTTGAACCGATTGGATGAGGTATTGGTAGTCAAGAGGACGGATCAAGCAGCCCAGATCACGGCGGTAGTGACTCGATCAGGCTCGCGATCTACGACGCGGACGATTTCGGATCCGCGATCATTACGGGAAGAAATAGTTCGAGATCTCAGGATCGATCGGATCCGACAAGCCCAAGACGAGGAGGCGTGGATCTCGGGATTGAAGAAATATCTGAATGGAGATCTACAAGATCTGACTCAGCAAGAAGCCAAATCATATGCTAATCTAGCAGCCGATTATGATTTGGATCACCATGATCTACTGTTCTACTGTCCCTCCACGAGACCGACGGATGCAGATCGAGATAAGCTGATGCGACTAGTGATCCCGGAAACCCTATATCAGGACATACTACATCACTACCATGTGAGCCTAGAAGGCGGACATCAAGGGATCGGTCGAACTTATCAGCGGATCCGGGATCACTTCCATTGGAGAGGTCTGTATAAGAGTGTCCAAAGATACGTGGGTGAGTGTGTGGATTGTGAGACTGGTAAGAGTAAACCTCGGATCCAAGGAGAGTCGCCAGGTAACCTTCAGGCAACATATCCTTTCCAGATCATAGCTATGGATCACATCCCGTCGTTACCCAGATCGCACAAAGGGAATACAGAATTATTGATCTTTGAAGATCTATTCACTGGATATGTGATCGCGAAAGCCAGCTCATCGAGAACCGCTCAGACTGTCGCCGAATCATACGAGGAATGTGTCTTCCGGCGATTTGGGGCCAGCGAAGCGATTAGGCATGATCGTGAACCAGGATTTATGTCCGATTTTTTCCGAGCGTTTAACAAGATCTTGGGTCAACGTCAGCGTGCCACGATGGCATATCGGCCCCAAGCTAATGGATCTGCAGAACGCATGGTCCAAACCACAACTCGGGCGATTAAGATGTATGTGCAGGATCTGGATCAACGAGATTGGGACGAGTATGCCGAGAGGATTACCTTCGCGATCAACACCGCGCATGATCGGATCCGAGGAGAAACACCTTTTTATATGGTACATGGGTGGGATCCTAGATCCACATTGGAAGCGGTGATCCCGGTAGGGAGTACGCGAAGACATGATCGGGATCCGCGGCGATGGAGGTATCAGATCCAGCGGTATTATCAACAGGTTCGGGAACAGGTTAATCAACGACTGCGAGAGGCGATCTCAGATCGAGCGGATCTACACAACCAGGAGATCCGTCCGCATCAGATCGAAGTCGGATCTCGAGTGTGGTTATATCTCGATCGCGTGAAAGAGGGATATGCTAAGAAGTTGGCACACTTGTGGCATGGACCATTCCGGATTATAGAGAAAGTTGGAGAACATGCGGTGAAATTGGAGATCGCCGGATCCGGATATCATATTTTCCCTATGGTACATGTGAACAAGTTGAAGCTCGTGAAAGAATATCCAGATCGACCACTAATGCGACTCAATGTGGAAAGTCAAGATCGCCTGGATTTTGATGAGATCTATTACCAGGGGATAGCTGGATCCAAGATCGCGATCCCGATGAGTATGAGGTGGAGAAGATCACAGATATGAGATCAGGAGGAGAACGAGATATGGACGGATCTACCGAGAATTCCTCGTACACTGGCGAGGATATGACGATCCAACCTGGGTGGATGAGGCAGATCTCAACTGTGGCGCTCTGCTACATGAGTTTCTGCGAGATCGCACGAATCATAATCGATTCGGTGTGATGCAATCTCACGAGGAATCGTGAGGTCGCAATCAACGACAACAAGCTGGTTGTTGTCGTGGTGGAATCGGTTGAAGGATCTACATGAGGGATGTAGATCGGAGGAAGGGGTATGCATATATACATGTGGATATGGCGATGATGGAAGATCAAGTCTCGGGAACTAAGATCCTAGCTGATCGAAGTCGGTTATGATCCTATGAGGATGGATCGAGGTAAATGGGAAGCAGGCAAGTCAAGATCACCGGAAATATATTGAAGGATGTTATGAAAATATAGATCACTTACGAAGAGCTAATCACTACGATCTAGCTACTGGCCGGAGGCTGTGCCACTTGAAGACCGAAGAACTTGCGATCCAGGCGAGGGAGATGACGCGCAGGGTGATCCGCAGTGTGATCCCGATAGTGGTTGCGCCAGGGATCTGCTGTGTCGGCCTCGGCTAACGCCTCCAGCAGATCGGCGGGTTCCCGGCGATTAAGCTGAGGATCGGCCAGATTAGCACGTCTGGCCTCGATCCCGGGATACCAAGCCACCTCATCAGTCCGCTTTGGGAAGTGGAGGAAGAATGGATCCAAAAGTAGATCCAGATCACACCACCCCTCGATCATAGCCTGGATCAACGTGAGCAACATGCGCTTCCATCGATTTCCGGCGTGTGATCTGCGGTTATTGCGCTGCTTGGCGAAGGATCCCAGCCACGGCGACTGTGCGATCATAGCAGCAGTGATCGGGAATTTATGTGTCGACTCCCAGTACGCGATCAGCTCGGAAGCTTCAAAATCGCGGTACTGTCGGAGGAAGATCCCGAGTCGACCACCAACATCGGCCTCGAAAGAGATCGGAGGTAGGGTGTTTCGGATCACCCGCCATGGCTCCGCCGCTTGCAAGGCCTTGACATTGGCCTCCGTGATCAGATGACCACAGAACGCAGGAGCAGTCGGAGAGGTGAAGATCGTCGGCCGGTGAGGGAAGATCCAGTCTGGCCGGAATGGCAGGATCGGGAACAAGAAGTTCACAGTCATGGTAATCAGAGTTTGATTAGCCAACCGAGACTCGATCCACGGATCTATGTCGGCGGCAGCCATAACTCGGACATCCGCCGCCGCCGGGGATACACCGACCCTCAGGGAATGGAACCTGAGGGACGAAGGTGATCCGAGGAGGCCGATGTCCAGGGGCGGATTGGCCGGACCAGATCCGCCTGTGGGGCCAGATCCGTTGCCCTGGTCTCCGGATCCAGCATCAGAGTTCGAATCATCGGATCCACCTGGAGATCCGCCGGATCCGGCTGCAGATCGGCGTGGGGAGACGCATGATCTCGACGGCGAGCTTCAGATCGGGACTGGGAAATGGCCATCAAAGTTTGAGCCTCATAGAGGTCATCGGCCACTTCAGCGTCCTCCCTCTTCTCATCCTCCTCTTCATCGGATCCGGATCCGACCTCAATCACCTCGCCTGAAGATCGACTGCGTTCAACATCTTTGGAGGGCGGGGTTGATGCTTGATCTGGAGAGGGCGATCGCCCTTCAGCAGATCCCCCACCAATCAAACTCAGATTCGTCCTCCTCGTCCATGGACTCATCGTCCGCCTCGAAGAACAACAGCCGCTTCTTCTGAGGCCGTGATGGAGAGGGTGAGGTGGATCTGCTGCGAGATCGCTTTGATTTGGAGGCATCAGCACTCCGATCCTCATGCCCGAAGTCTCCGCAAAGGAGAGCGTGGGATCCCTCCCGCGGGCTGATCCGTGTCGGATCCGGGATCCAGACGCAATTGGGTTTGAGGAGGAGGCGCCCCATTGTGGCCGAGATGGATGTGAGGCGTTGGAAGGCAGCGGTGTATTCGTGACGGAGGGCATCCCGTTCACGGACCACTTTGCCCAGATCTCGAGAAAGCGTACGGATCTGAGCCTGATTCTCCGTGATGGTACGCTCCCGATCCGCATAAGCTTTCTGGCTACCTCCACATCATGACGCGCACGGGTTAAATCACCCTCCAACGTCTGCAGCTGGGTCGTATCCGAAGCCGATCTGCCC
>VOQZ01000567.1:0-17081 GCA_008079305.1 Phytophthora palmivora
GTCTCCACCAAGGTCTCCATCGACAAATTCAACGGCGACAATTACGCGACGTGGAACCGCTACATGCGTGGCGTGTTCCTGACCAAGTCGGTGTGGCATTTCGTGAACCTGTGAGACGACTCCGACCTTCGCGGACACTCGGGCCAAGGACGACTACGTCAAGTCGAGCAACATCGCGTTCGGACTGATGCTGCTCCACATGGACGCGGACTACCATCACGTGTGACAACTGCGAGGAAGCGTGGGTGGCGTGGTCGCGCCTGAGGACGCTGTACGGAGGATCGCAGAAGGCTGGTCGCATCTACCTGAACGACACTCTTCAGCATGGAGATGGCGGAAGGCGGCAATGTGCTCCATCATTGCAATGAAGTTCTCAACATCAGCGCCAAGCTCAGCAGCATCGGCGCCAAGATGGAGGACGAGGACGTGGCGATCTGTTTGCTGCGCAGTCTCCCCAAGAGCTACGAGAACGTCGTGCTAAACTTGGAGATGAGCAACGCAGAGCTGCGATCGCAAGACGTTGTGAAGGTGCTCACGAACAGCACATCAAGAGGCAAGGCGAGAAGACGGCGACGGTGAAGAGGGAGAACGCGGCCAAGGCGTTCAACACCGACCGCGAATCTCGTCAATGCACGTACTGTGGGAAATTGGGGCATGTGATTAACAAGTGCTGGACCAAGCAGAAGATGAGAATCGGGGCCCAAGACGCGGCGGCAACAACAATGGCCGTGGACGCGGGGCCAACAACATCCAATGGAGAAACGGCAGTGACGGCTATGACTACGACTACGACTACGATCGAGTGGCATTTGCAGTTTCTCTGGAGTGTGGAATTTCGACGGGCAGAATGTGTCCGGGATGTGGGCGGTCGACAGCGGCGCAACGCACCACATCTGCAACGACAAGGCCAAGTTCACACCACGCTGAATGAGCAAGATGAAGGTGAACTTTCGGTGGCTGACGGCAACAAGGCCGCGATCAAGGGTGTGGGACCATCGTGCAACGAGTGGTTCTACCCAACGGCAACGAGCACGACATCGAGATCAGGACGCGCTGTATGTGCCGAGCATGAGCAAGAATCTTCTGTCAGTGCCACAGATCAACAAGAGTGGTAAGTTTCAAGTGGTTTCGACGGCAACAAGATGCACGTTTCGCGCAAGGGCTCGAAGCAAGTCGTGGCAACGGCGGATCTCGTGGACGGACTCTACTGGCTTCACACGCCTCAGCGATCGGCGAATGCGTGACAGGAGGAAAGACTGTCGACTTACACGCGCGAATGGGTCACGCTCCGGTTGAGGTACTTCGCAGATGGTCCAACAACAACAGTCAGGACGCGAAGGTACCCTCGAAGTCGAGTGGATCAAGTATGTGTCGCGGTTGCCAACAAGGAAAGATGGTCCAAAAACCATTCCCGAGCAACCCGAACAAAACCAAGTACAAGCCATTCGAGTTCCTCCCTCCACTTCGACATTTGTGGACCCATGGAGGAAGAGTCGCTGGGTGGCAGCCGTTACTTATACTGCTCATCAGATGAGCAAGTAGCTGCATGTCGGGATTCTGTCTGCGTGCCAAGTCGGAGAGTGAAGGCTGTCTACGCAAGTTCATCACCAAGGTGGAGAGGCAATTCGATGCCAAGTTGAAATTCGTGTGCGGCAAGACGGAGCCAAGGATTCGCGACCAACTCGCTCAAGGTCTTTCTACGAAGATCACGGCATCGAAGTCCAGCCTACGGTTCGGTATGCGCACCAGACCAACGCGACTGCTGAGCGCGCCAACCGAACAATCGTGACTATTGGCGCGCAGCATGCTCCACTACGCTGGCTTGGACAAGTGTTTCTGGGCCGAGGCGGCGAGACGGCCATCTACATCAAGAATCGTCTGTCGTCTCCGAATCGCCGGACAAAACTCCGTTCGAGATCGTGTACAAGTCCAAGCCGAGTGTGAAGCGCATGCGTGTATTCGGCTGCCGGACGTACATTTTGACGCCAAGAGAGAAGCGACTCAAGTGGGACCCCCAGGCTCGTGAAGGTATTTTCCTGGGTTATGAAGAAGTGTCGAAGGCGTATATCGAGTTTATGACATCGAGGCGGGGAAGGTGGTAATCAGTCGTGATGTCAACTTCGATGAATCGACCTTTGGACTGCACAGCCGATTTCCGACGAAGATGTCGATGATACTGCGCTGGACTTCGCCTCCCTCGACATCGATGATAATGGCCCTCCGCAAACGGACTACAAGCAGGCGGGGAAGCGCAAGAGTCGTTCAAGTGACGAAGATGAGACGTTGGAAGAAGGCCTCGCACCGTCCGCCACCGAGTTGGACTAGAGGAAGCAAGTGCGCCGAACCGAGTGAACCCTGACGAAGAAGAAAAATCTGACGACCAAGACGACGAGTCGATACCTTCTTGTTTTGGCGTCCAAGTGCTAACGCAGTCGAAGCAACTGCGGATTTATCGGGGCCATCGACATTCCAAGAAGCGGTAAATGGTCCGGACCAAGTGCACTGGCGTAAGGCAATTCGTGCCGAGCTCAAGTCGATGCGACTTCGTGGTGTGTTTCGTGCTGCCAAGTTGCCCAACGGACAACGCGCCATTGGCACCAAGTGGGTGTTCAAGATCAAGCGCAAAGCGGACGGATCCATCGAGAAGTACAAGGCGCGCCTCGTGGCCAAGGGTTTCAAGCAGAAGTATGGCATCGACTACACCGAGACGTTCTCACCACGTGGTCAAGTACGTGACACTGCGCATGGTGATCGCTCTAGCCAAGTACTTCGTTGGCCCCTCGATCAACTGGACGTGGTGACTGCATTCCTGTACGGTGTGTGATGAAGGAACTGGTGTTCTGCGTGGTTCCAGAAGGCGTCGAGCTAGATGGCGATTTCGACTGCCTGGAATTGGTGAAGGCCATCTACGGTCTCAAACAAGCTTCGCGCGTATGGAACGAGACATTTGACGAGTTCGTGTGCTCTATCGGCTTTCAAGTTTCTGCCTTCGACCCGTGTCTCTACATCAAGGTTGTCGATGGTCACTGTGTGCTCGTGCTGGTCTACGTGGACGACGTGTTGGTGACCGGAAGTTCAGCCGAGCTGATAGCACGCACCAAGAGTGACCTTAAGACACGATTCGAGATGACCGACAGCGGCAAGTGTGCGTTCGTGTTGGGGATTGAGTTGGTGGATGGCCCGGACGGCAGCGTGACGATGTGCCAACGACGCTACGTGGACGACATCCTGAAACGCTTCGGTATGGATGAGTGCAAGGCTGTGGTGAGTCCGGTGGACATGAGTACTCGACTTGTTCCAAGCGACGCAGCGACCAAGGTGAATGCTCCGTTTCGCGAAGCAGTTGGTGCTCTCATGCACTTGATGACTGCCACTCGCCCAGACATTGCGTTTGCAGTTGGGTATGTGTCGCGCTTCATGGAGAACCCCCAAGAAGAACACTGGGTTGCGGTCAAGCGCATCTTTCGCTACCTGCAAGGCACCAAGTCGCATGGAATCTGTTTCAAGCCGGGTGACAAGGTCGACTTTCGTGGATATTCGGACGCGGACTGGGCTGGTGACCTCGCGGACCGCAAGTCGACTTCAGGCTACACGTTCATGCTGATGGGTGCACCAGTGAGCTGGGGAAGCAAGAAGCAGTCAAGTGTTTCGCTGTCTACGAGCGAGGCGGAATACATTGCGCTCAGTCTGGCGATCCAAGAAGGCAAGTGGATTCATCGCCTGCTGTGCGAGATTTTAGTGGCCGCTAACGAGACTGGACCCGAGCTCAAGATCCGCGAAGACAATCAGTCGTGTATCAAAATGACCAAGAACCCAGTGAACCACGGTCGTGCCAAGCACATCGACATCAAGTACCATCATATCCGCGACGAGGTCAAGCGTGGTGAAGTGAAGCTCGAGTATTGCGAGACTTCTGTGATGTTGGCGGACATCATGACGAAGGCGCTCCCGGGACCTCGCCACATGGATCTGACGGCTGCTCTCGGCATTCATGGGACTTCGCATTGAGAGGGCGTATTGAGGGTAACCGGTTTGATAACGGTTATTGACCGTGAACCGGTTAACCCGAACCGGTCCAATGCGATCCCACGTTGATTACGCCATCAGTGATTACGCCACCGTCGATTACGCTACATGTAGGTACAAGATTGTAGGTACAGATGGGGAAGCGACGTGGCGCTCTCTGATTGGCTGTAGTAACTCAGTATCCAGAAAAGAATCAAGTAGTGTGTATCCAGTAGGTCTAGAGATAGCAAGTAGTCTTGCGAGCTAAAGACCTCAATCAATCACTTTCGAATCTTCCTTCTTCCGCTCAAGTGGTCTACTGTCCTCGCTCCGGTCAAGCTCCGAGTGGTGACTCTCCCTTCCCTTCTCTTCGTCCAAGATCCATACCCTTCTTCATAGATGAAGTCGATCTTAATTGTGGAGCTCTACTGTATGACTATTTGCGAGATCGAACGAATCGAAATCGGTTCGAAGTCATGCAGTCACATGAGGAGCCATGAGGAGGCGAGATCGTGAAGTGAGCTGGTCACATCACGAAGAAACAGGTGGAGGATCTATCGGATGGTGATAGATCAGGTGGACGGTGGTGAATATGATACGTGTGAAACCGACTAGATGACTATGTGTCACTAAGATCGAAGGCGTCAATATCTCAAGAACGACGCATCAAAGTGAAGGAAATCACAAAGAAAATGGATTAATTGGGAGATTATAGCACTGCTGTGTTGGAAGCGGGCGGAGAAGATGGTATGTTGACAAACTTGTCCTGAAGACGGGGGATACGTGTCGCCGGGTGATCCATAGAAGATCGGCGATATTGTAGACGCCAAGGCTCTGCGAGATCAACGACTGACAACGCGTCCTCAAGTACACATCCGGATACCAGATCTTGGGATGACGTGGCTTGGGGAAATGCAGGAAGAAGGGTCCAACAAGATATCCAGATCACAATATTGCTGACGCAAAGCAGGGATGAGATGACGAAACAGGAACTGTTTCCAGGCGGCCCCTGCCCGAGATCGACGCTGGTGACGACTCTCGTGGTAGGCCGACAAAGCTGCATCCGCGACACACATGTCTTCCGAAATCGGCAAGAAATGACTGGACTCCCAGAGCGCCTGAAGATGCTTCTCCTCATATTCCAGGTACTTCTCACAAAAACCAGGGGGCATGAAATCAACCATGAAAGAGAGAGGTCCCTCAGTGGATTCCAAAGACGCCCAAGGCGGAGGAGTGAGAGACATCAAGGCATCCACGGCAGGTCCCGTAATAAAATCCTCGATCTCGATCCGAGAAGGGGTAGCAGAGGGGACCACGTCAGGAAACAACCATTCAGACACACCGAGCAGAAGGTGACTCAACACCTTTGTGTTCAAAGTGGAGATGTTCAAGTGACTCACGCGATCAACGTCCCAAGGAAAGACATCCGCCGAGCGAAAAAGACGCCTGGTGATTAAACTGGGAATCCACTCCGATCTTGGGACTTTGGGATAAGGTGGAGTCAGGGTAGTGGCCTCGGAGGACTGCTGGATGTCAGGAAGCGACTTGTTTGCACCAGACGCGAGATCATCGTCACCGTGAATAGAATCGGGACTGTCAGCAGGTGGATCGATGTCCGGAGATTGCTCGGATAAACCATCGGAGGGAATAGTATCACTTCCCTCGCCACCCAGATCGATAGGGTGACCGGCGGTGCCCGACGCGCCCCGATCTCCATCCGACGTTTTGGATCGACGGAGATCCGAACGAGATTTAGCTAAGGCGGCTAACATCTCTGGATTATCCGCATCATCTTCAGGAGAGCCACCCTCTTGCTCGATCTCGGACTCTTGAGGGAGATCTTGAAACTCAGGCTCAGGAACTTCAGGATCTTGGTCCTCAGGATTAGGAAGATCGTCAGGAGGGTTGGAAGACGAGAGGTCAAGCCGTTGGGCCTTGGGAGATCGGGTCGGTGACGACTCGGACTCGGATCGAGGACGTGTCAGACTTGCCGGAGTCGGAAGAGCGACATCTTGGTTAAGGGAGCGAGCCACAGCCCAGAATCGGCTGTAAGCGTCCTTGTAATGAGCCGAGAGAGCGGCATGCTCGACCCGTAGAGCAGCAAGCTCCCGCTTCTGGCTCACGAATTGGTGGTCCACTTGGGAACGAGCAGTCTGAAGATCAGCGACCTGTTGCTCTAAGCGGGAGATGTTGGCCCTCATAGAGTCAACATGGTTCCCACGAGCACGAAGCTCGGCACGAGCCTTATCCAGACGCTCGGATGTGGAAGTTGGCACGAGCTTTGTCTAGGCGGTCGGACGTGGAATTGGTCTTCGCTACCGCCTGATCTCGCTCAGATTGAGCTTCATGACAGTCTGTCCGGAACTGGTCCCGTTCTTCCTGAAGCCGTGTGATACGTCGATCTTGTGCACTGATTTGACGCTGGAGCTGAAGAGCCGCTGCTTCCAGTGAAGCCTCTGACTGCTCTAGCGCTTGGCATCGCTGCTGAGCCTTGGACAAGTCTTGATCTCGGTCCTTCAAGTGCTGACGGACTTCTAATAACGACTGATCTTGGGTCTGGTCACGCTGACGAGCAGCTGCCAGCTCCTGATCTTGGGTGAATAAAAGTCGAGCGAGTGCAGGTGGAGGTGGGGAACCAAGATTGGGGTGACTGGTTAAGGCCGCCAGCTGGGCTTGGAGATTCTGGACCTGGCGCTTCAGAGTGTCGATCTCGTCCTCCAGGCACAAAATCGTGCTCTTGGAAGTGGCTTGCAGCTCACTGTAATCATCCCGGAGCTTAGAAACTTTGTCCAGTTTCTCTTCAAGCTCTTCGACAGCCAATCTGCTCTCCACCAGCTGTATGTTGGAGTTCTCCAGCTCATCAATCAGCGTGTCGTAGCGATCTTGGCAAAACTTGGCGAACGGCTTGGCCTGGGATCGCAAGTGATCCAGATGACGATGAAGATCACCCAGGTGGTGGATCGAAGCAGTGTGGGCATGCTGGAGATCTTCGTGGTCGTCTTGCAGCTGCCGGAAGATCGACTCTTGGCTGATTGCGGCCTCCACTCCCCGGAGAGAAGACAGGATGTCCTGGAAAGAGTCCCGAATGACCTGCAGATCCAGGTGAGATCGATGAACATGTGCCGTCGGGGCTGAAGACAACCGACGACATTCGGGACACGAGGGATTAGGCCGAGACGAAGGAGAAGAAGGCGGGTCAGGATCAGCCGCAGTGGCCGCAATCACCAGTATGCTCAGTTGATCCAGCGGAGACGTCGATCTTGGAGGAGAAGAAGTGGGAGAGGAATCTTGATCTCGAACCATGGAGAACGATCGATCGGGAAGAAGATGTGATGCAGCGAGCGAAAGCAGTTGTGCTGCAGTCACTCGTGCAGGGGACGGTTGTGGTGAAGCAGATAAGAAGTTTTCCGATCTCGATCTCGTCCCGTCAATCAAGATCAAGAGCAATCCCTCTCTACGGTGATCCTCAATATAGTGACACTCACTATAATGACCCAGTGAATGCGTGTGCCATCACCCCTGTCCAAGACGATTGCACTCACGCGATATCGATCTTGACAGGTAAATGTCGATCTTGACAGGTAAATATCGATCTTAGTTTTATTATGGATTTTAAGAAGCCAGTGCGGTATGGATAGCCACAGATGGGAAGCATAGGACATTAACCATTAATTCAGAGTTGTTTTTACCTTCTACTACACAAGTCTTCCTTCATCTACGCTATTCCGGGTAGGGATATACAAGATTGGCCCTCCCGACGTCACGCAGGATCAAGATCGACACTAAGTAGAACCCCTACGCCCAGATTGCTTGGCTGGACGTTCGTCAACCCTCAAATCTCAAGACCCCGCTATAGGAAGCGGCAAGCACGTATTGGAACCATTGGATTAAGGTCACACACCGACCACAAGACCCCCCCGAGCTAAGATCGACACTGGTCAGAACAAGATCGACCAAGTACAACCAAGATCAAAGCTTAATAACTACACGGCGCAGCGAGTAGAAGTATCCCCGCTGCTGCCACCTCTCCTGCTGTCCTGTCAGACAGCAAGATCGACAACAAGCGCGTCTAATCGAGATCACCCGAGGAGCGATCTAGTCCCACCGACGGGTACACAAGGTGAGATCAAGTAACTTCACGGAAGATCGGAGTACCCCCTCCGTTAGTCGGCAGTTCGGGCGCAGTGTGCAAGAGGACTCCTGCGATCTTGCGATTTCGCAGAACCACTTCGCCACAATGGTGCGCGTGCCCGGATCTTTGGGTGACTCGGGATTTCACCGTGAGTCCCATGAAGAAGCGCATGCTGGTCTTAGATCAGGGAAACCAGCGTCGTTGGAGATCGGATCACCAACGACACCGCTGAATCAAGATCGATCCGCGGATCGGCAGAGCTTTGGGAGGAGCTCTACCGACGGAACAGAGGAAGGTCCAGCTACGGACCTAGAAGAGAAGCCTCTACCTCCTCCCCAGGTCCCTTCGGGGACCTCAGCAGATTCCGACTTGCGTCGCGATCTGCAGGACGAAAGTCCACCGGCGAAAGCCATCCAAACGCTCGTCTCCAAGTCGAGCACAAAAAAGAAGTCAGCAAGATCGAAGCCTCTACGGAAGAAGATGAAAGCACCAGGATCGGACGCTGATGACCAAGACGATCTTAAAACAGTGTGGACTGATGAGTCCCTCGAGATCGCATACCACAAGAAGGAACTTCACACCTTCTTGATCAAGAACCCCGTTATGCAGATCATCAAGCCGAAGATCATTAGTGATCTAAAAGGCCCAGTGCAGAAACCAACGGCAAGATCGAGCAAGCTAGAAGCTACGAAGGCGCTATTACAACTGATCAAGGAAGGTGGGATCATCGCAGGATCGTTCGACGCTAATGAGCTATTCGATACGAGGCTCAGTACGATCAACACGGCTTTAATGTCAATCTTCGATCTACTGAAGCCCTTGGTAGGCGAGAAGAATGTAACCTCCAAGGTCGCGACCAGATCAACCGACGACATGCTAAGATCGTTGCCAGCACTCACAGTGGAAGATCAGACAGGAACATCCTCACATTACGAGTCGGCGACTGAAGAAGTGGACACCGATAGTGCAGATGACCCACCCCGAATGACGCTAGGTCCTTCAGGAGCTGCTATGCTACGGCAGCGTGGAGATCATGAGAACAAGCGAGTGACGGATGTCATCGCGCCAAACATGACACAAGGATCGAATGCGAAGTTGGAATCGTACTTCCAAGCGGCAATGAGCCGATTCTTGAAGGAACAACAAGGCCCTATCGATCCCGTGATCTTAGCACCAGCATAAGACCGAGATGTGGATATGGAGTCCGTGGGATCGCTAGATCGACACCCAAGTCCTCATGAGTACGACCCAGATGATCTCGATCTTGATCCTCCCAGACGTGCGACTGTAACATCAGCATCAGCCACAACCACCGGAAGATCGACAAGTGTTCCACGTATACGAGTATCTGCCATGTCTGAACTAAAGGAGTTCGCGGGGAAAGAAGGGGACGAAGATCGAGCCAGGGCCTGGCTTAGCAAGGTAAAGTCTGCCTTTATGCGAGATCAAGCCCCAGACGAAGAAAAGTGTCTGGTGTTCGGCGATCTCCTCGCAGGATCGGCGCGAAATTGGTATCGACAGCTTAGTCGCACAACACGCAGTACCTGGAAGGATATGCTCCGCAGCTTCCAGGTTCAATATTGTGGACGAGGAGTGTCAGTCGCGAGACAATATTACCACGCGCGCAAGAGATCGGATGAATCTCCGCTGGAGTATTTGTATCGACTCAACGTGGCAGGGCTCAGGGCCCGTCTCCAGATCAAGGATGGACCTACGGAAGTTCGACGAGAGCATGTGGAACACTTCATTGATGTTGTCAAGAAGGCGCCTCGACCTGCCGCGGTGTACCGGTAGATACCGGTACGACCTTCACTCAGTGGTGCCGCAAGCATTCCCGTGATTACGTGAAGCTGATTACGGGACAAGTGTTTACGCTACAGGCGTACGTGGGTACAAGATTGTGGGTACAAGATGGGCGTCGACGTGGCAGTCGCTGATTGGCTGGGGTAGCTCAGTATCCAGTTAGGAATCCAGTAGTGTGTATCCAGGTAGGACATCCAGTAGGCTTAGAGGTAGCAGACAGTTTGCGAACTAAGGACCTAAATCAATCACTTTGCATTTTATCATCTAGTGCTCAAACGACCTTGACTTTTGGTTATGAGCCCAAGCCCCGTATTCCCTGCCCAAGACTCCGACTACGCCTTCGCCATGGACACTGCCTCGACGACGACCTCCCGCATCAACAAGTTCGACGGAACCAACTTCCACACGTGGAAGTTCAAGATGCGCATGGTGCTCGATGAGCGCGACCTGTGGGAAGTGACAAGTGGAGAGATCAAGCTGGAGCACTGCACTACAGCGCTGGACCAATCGACATTCAAGAGGAAGTCTCGCAAGGCGCTGGTGATCATCTGTCTCGCGATGGAGGATTCGCAGTTGCCGCTGGTTCGGTCGGCCAAGGATGCGTATGATGCATGGTCAAGAATGGAAGGACACTTCGAGAAGAAGAGTTTGGCCAACAAGCTCTTCCTTCGTCGACGTTTCTTCACGACGATGATGGGCGAAGGTGATGATGTGCTGGAGCACATCAACAAGGTCAAGACGCTGGCGGAACAGCTCGACGCGGTGGGTGCTCCGGTCAGCGAGGACGACTTGGTGATCACGCTTCTGGCAAGTCTGAGTGAGTCGTACCAGTTCCTCATCACGGCGTTGGAGTCGAGAGCCGACTCGCTGACATGGGAACTCGTGACGTCTCGGCTGCTGCATGAGGACTTGAAGCGCAAGGAACAAGGTGGCGGTACTGAAGGAACCGCGCACGGTCAAGCGTTCATGACGAGTGGTAACGGGAAGAGCAAGGGACGGCAGGCGCAGAAGACTGGCGGAACGGATGAACCGGACGTTGGTGGAATGTGCGCGATGCATGTTGGAGCATGCCGGACTGTCGAAGTCATATTGGGGTGAAGCGGTGATGACAGCGACGTTTCTTCGGAATCGCTGTCCGACACGCGCTACCAGCCACGGCAAGTCTCCGCACCAAGTCTGGACGGGCAAGAAACCGCTGCTGTCCAACCTTAAGGTGTTCGGTTGCCATGCGTATGTGACGGTCCCGAAGGAGAAACGCGCCAAGTTCGATGCTCGGTCGGTGCGTTGTCGGTTTCTCGGGTACTCGGAGCACGAGAAAGCGTATCGGTTTGAAGAGATCAAGAGCGGTCGTGTGCTAGTGAGCCGCGATGCGCAGTTCATGGAAGACGTCTTCGACGGTGGGAGACGCAACTTTGGTGAAGACGTGGTCGTGGACCTTCGCGATGAAGATGCCACAGACCAAGAAGAATCGTCTGAGCCAGAAGAAACCAAGGAAGAAGAAGCTGCGCAGGACGAAGACGTCGAGCCTGGCAGCAAGCGACACCAGCGGACTAGGTCGTTAGAGGAAGCGGTGGAGATCCCAAGGTCTAAGCGGCATAGTCGGTCACAAGCGCTGGATGAGCTGTCAGCCATCGCAAATGAAGAAGGCTTCGACGCGGCCTTCGTTGTGGATTCAGTGGGAGAAATGCCGACCACGTTCACGTCGGCGATGGAATCCAGCAACGCGGCCAAGTGGAAGGAAGCGTGCGATTCGGAAATCAACTCTCTTCGCAAGAATGAGACGTGGGTGTTGGTGCCGTTGCCCAAGGGACGCAAGGCGATCAGCTGCAGATGGGTGTTTCGGATCAAGGAAAACCAAGCTGGAGAGATCGAGCGGTTCAAGGCGCGACTGGTGGCCAAGGGTTTTTTGCAGAAGTACGGCATCGACTACGAGGAGACCTTCGCGCCGGTGGCCAAGTTCACGTCAATCAGGATCCTGCTCAGCCTGGCAGCCAAGTACAACCTCACGGTGCACCAGATGGATGTCAAGACGGCGTTCCTGAACGGGTGGCTGGACGAAGACATCTACATGGTGCAGCCGGATGGCTTTATTGACGAGGCGCACCCAGACTTCGTGTGCAAGCTCAAGCGTTCGCTGTATGGTCTCAAGCAGTCACCGCGAATGTGGAACCAGACCATCGACAAGTTCATGCTGGAGCTGGGGTTCAAGAAGTGCGAAGCGGATCACTGCATCTACGTCAAGCGGGACGACCAAGACATGATCTTCGTGGCGCTGTACGTGGACGACTTGATCCTAGCAAGCAACAACGACGAGCTGCTCAAGTCGACCAAGGAGGCACTCAGCAAGCGATTCGAGATGACGGACATGGGTCAGCTCAAGTACTTCCTAGGCATGGAAATTGATCAAGATCTTACAGCTGGAAAGGTGTCGGTGCGGCAGACCAAGTTTGTGAAGGACATCCTGGAGAAGTTCAGCATGGAGAAGAGCAACCCTGTCAAGACACCACAAGACCCAGGACTCAAGCTGACCAAGGCCATGTGCGAAGGAGGCTGCAAGCACGAAGAGACCATGGCGAAGGTGCCGTACCGGAATGCAGTCGGCTGCCTGATGTACCTCATGGTGGGGACTCGACCAGACCTTGCAGCCGCAGTGGGAGTTCTCAGCCAGTTTGCCGCGGATCCGTGTCCGACACACTGGCAAGCGCTCAAGAGGGTGTTTCGCTACATCCAAGGTACGAAGACTCATGGCATCGAGTTTCAAGCGAGCAGCGAGGACGGACTCCAAGGTTATTCGGATGCAGATTGGGCCGGCGACATCGAGTCTCGACGAAGTACAAGCGGCTACGCGTTCATGATGAACGGCGGATGCATCAGCTGGAGAAGCAAGAAGCAGCGGACGGTGGCGCTATCATCGACGGAGGCAGAGTACATGGCGTTGACGGAAGCAACACAAGAAGCTATCTGGCTCAAGGCATTCCTGTGCGAGATCGGCGAGATGAAGACCAAGTCGGCAGTCAAGATCTACGAGGACAACCAAGGCTCCATCGCGTTGGCCAAGAACCCGGAGTTCCCCAAGCGCACCAAGCACATCGACATTCGCTACCACTTCGTGCGCGAGAAGGTTGAAGACAGCCAAGTGGTGTTGGAGTACTGCTCGACAAAGGACATGCTGGCGGACTTGATGACCAAGCCGATCACCGCCGTGTGAAGAAGGGTATGGATCTTGGACGAAGAGAAGGGAAGGGAGAGTCACCACTCGGAGCTTGACCGGAGCGAGGACAGTAGACCACTTGAGGGGAAGAAGGAAGATTCGAAAGTGATTGATTGAGGTCTTTAGCTCGCAAGACTACTTGCTATCTCTAGACCTACTGGATACACACTACTTGATTCTTTTCTGGATACTGAGTTACTACAGCCAATCAGAGAGCGCCACGTCGCTTCCCCATCTTGTACCTACAATCTTGTACCTACATGTAGCGTAATCGACGGTGGCGTAATCACTGATGGCGTAATTAACGTGGGATCGCATTGGACCGGTTCGGGTTAACCGGTTCACGGTCAATAACCGTTATCAAACCGGTTACCCTCAATACGCCCTCTCAATGCGAAGTCCCATGAATGCCGAGAGCAGCCGTCAGATCCATGTGGCGAGGTCCCGGGAGCGCCTTCGTCATGATGTCCGCCAGCATCACAGAAGTCTCGCAATACTCGAGCTTCACTTCACCACGCTTGACCTCGTCGCGGATATGATGGTACTTGATGTCGATGTGCTTGGCACGACCGTGGTTCACTGGGTTCTTGGTCATCTTGATACACGACTGATTGTCTTCGCGGATCTTGAGTTCGGGTCCAGTCTCGTTAGCGGCCACCAAAATCTCGCACAGCAGGCGATGAATCCATTTGCCTTCTTGGATCGCCAGACTGAGCGCAATGTATTCCGCCTCGCTCGTAGACAGCGAAACACTTGACTGCTTCTTGCTTCCCCAGCTCACTGGTGCACCCATCAGCATGAACGTGTAGCCTGAAGTCGACTTGCGGTCCGCGAGGTCACCAGCCCAGTCCGCGTCCGAATATCCACGAAAGTCGACCTTGTCACCCGGCTTGAAACAGATTCCATGCGACTTGGTGCCTTGCAGGTAGCGAAAGATGCGCTTGACCGCAACCCAGTGTTCTTCTTGGGGGTTCTCCATGAAGCGCGACACATACCCAACTGCAAACGCAATGTCTGGGCGAGTGGCAGTCATCAAGTGCATGAGAGCACCAACTGCTTCGCGAAACGGAGCATTCACCTTGGTCGCTGCGTCGCTTGGAACAAGTCGAGTACTCATGTCCACCGGACTCACCACAGCCTTGCACTCATCCATACCGAAGCGTTTCAGGATGTCGTCCACGTAGCGTCGTTGGCACATCGTCACGCTGCCGTCCGGGCCATCCACCAACTCAATCCCCAACACGAACGCACACTTGCCGCTGTCGGTCATCTCGAATCTTGTCTTAAGGTCACTCTTGGTGCGTGCTATCAGCTCGGCTGAACTTCCGGTCACCAACACGTCGTCCACGTAGACCAGCACGAGTACACAGTGGCCATCGACAACCTTGATGTAGAGACACGGGTCGAAGGCAGAAACTTGAAAGCCGATGGAGCACACGAACTCGTCAAACGTCTCGTTCCATACGCGCGAAGCTTGCTTGAGACCGTAGATGGCCTTCACCAATTCCAGGCAGTCGAAATCGCCATCTAGCTCGACGCCTTCTGGAACCACGCAGAACACCAGTTCCTCCATCACACCGTACAGGAATGCAGTCACCACGTCCAGTTGATCGAGGGGCCAACCGAAGTACTTGGCTAGAGCGATCACCATGCGCAGTGTCACGTACTTGACCACGGGTGAGAACGTCTCGGTGTAGTCGATGCCATACTTCTGCTTGAAACCCTTGGCCACGAGGCGCGCCTTGTACTTCTCGATGGATCCGTCCGCTTTGCGCTTGATCTTGAACACCCACTTGGTGCCAATGGCGCGTTGTCCGTTGGGCAACTTGGCAGCACGAAACACACCACGAAGTCGCATCGACTTGAGCTCGGCACGTATTGCCTTACGCCAGTGTACTTGGTCCGGACCATTTACCGCTTCTTGGAATGTCGATGGCTCCGATAAATCCACAGTTGCTTCGACTGCGTTAGCACTTGCACGCCAAAACACAGGAGGTGTCGACTCGTCATCTTGGTCGCCAGATTTTTCTTCTTCGTCAGGGTTCACTCGGTTCGGCGCACTTGCTTCCTCTAGTCCAACTCGGTGACGGACAGTGCGAGGCCTTCTTCCAACGTCATCTTCGTCACTTGAACGACTCTTGCGCTTCCCCGCCTGCTTGTAGTCCGTTTGCGGAGGGCCATTATCATCGATGTCGAGGGAGGCGAAGTCCAGCGCAGTATCATCGACATCTTCGTCGGAAATCGGCTGTGCAAGTCCAAAGGTCGATTCATCGAAGTTGACATCGCGACTGATTACCACCTTCCCCGACTCGATGTCATAAACTCGATACGCCTTCGACACTTCTTCATAACCCAGGAAAATACCTTCACGAGCCTTGGGGTCCCACTTGAGTCGCTTCTCTCTTGGCGTCAAAATGAACGTCCGGCAGCCGAAGATCCGCATGTGCTTCACACTCGGCTTGGACTTATACACGATCTCGAACGGAGTTTTGTCCGGCGACTTCAGAGACGGCAGACGATTCTTGATGTAGATGGCCATCATCGCCGCCTCAGCCCAGAAACACTTGTCCAAGCCAGCGTAGTGGAGCATGCTGCGGCCAATAGTCACGATTGTTCGGTTGGCGCGCTCAGCAGTCGCGTTGGTCTGGTGCGCATACCGAACCGTAGGCTGGACTTCGATGCCGTGATCTTCGTAAAAAGCCTTGAGCGAGTTGGTCGCGAACTCCTTGGCTCCGTCATGCCGCACGAATTTCACCTTGGCATCGAATTGCTTCTCCACCTTGGTGATGAACTTGCGCAGACAGCCTTCACTCTCCGACTTGGCACGCAGACAGAATCCCGACATGCAGCTACTTGCTTCATCTGTGATGAGCAGTAAGTAACGGCTGCCACCCAGCGACTCTTCTTCCATGGGTCCACAAATGTCGAAGTGGAGGAACTCGAATGGCTTGTACTTGGTTTTGTTCGGGTTGCTCGGGAATGGTTTTTGGACCATCTTTCCTTGTTGGCAACCGCGACACATACTTGATCCACTCGACTTCGAGGGTACCTTCGCGTCCTTGATCATGTTGTTGTTGACCATCTTGCGAAGTACCTCAACCGGAGCGTGACCCATTCGCGCGTGTAAGTCGACAGTCTTTCCTCCTGTCACCGCATTCGCGGATCGCTGAGGCGTGTGAAGCCAGTAGAGTCCGTCCACGAGATCCGCCGTTGCCACGACTTGCTTCGAGCCCTTGCGCGCAACGTGCATCTTGTTGCCGTCAAACACCACTTGAAACTTGCCACTCTTGTTGATCTGTGGCACTGACAGAAGATTCTTGCTCATGCTCGGCACATACAGCGCGTCCTTGATCTCGATGTCGTGCTCGTCGCCGTTGGGTAGAACCACTCGTTGCACGATAGTCCCCACACCCTTGATCGCGGCCTTGTTGCCGTCAGCCACCGAAAGTTCACCTTCATCTTGCTCATTCAGCGTGGTGAACTTGGCCTTGTCGTTGCAGATGTGGTGCGTTGCGCCGCTGTCGACCGCCCACATCCCGGACACATTCTTGCCCGTCGAAATTCCACACTCCAGAGAAACTGCAAATGCCACTCGATCGTAGTCGTAGTCGTAGTCATAGCCGTCACTGCCGTTTCTCCATTGGATGTTGTTGGCCCCGCGTCCACGGCCATTGTTGTTGCCGCCGCGTCTTGGGCCCCGATTCTCATCCTTCTGCTTGGTCCAGCACTTGTCGATAATGTGCCCCAATTTCCCACAGTACGTGCATTGACGAGATTCGCGGTCGGTGTTGAACGCCTTGGCCGCGTTCTCCATCTTCACCGTTGCCGTCTTCTCGCCTTGCCTCTTGATATGCTCGTTCGTGAGCACCTTCACAACGTCTTGCGATCGCAGCTCTGCGTTGCTCATCTCCAAGTTTAGCACGACGTTCT
>VOQZ01000568.1:0-165609 GCA_008079305.1 Phytophthora palmivora
AAATGGTGCAATGGAGGTAGTGATCCAGCATACGCTGATCTCAAAACATTCGCACGGAAGACTAGCGTCGCATGAAACAGCACAGCCCACTTAACACCTGCCAGAAGTACTGACTGGTTGCCTGGTAGTGTCATCTTCTGGCTGAACGAGCCCACAGAGTGTCTGAGTGCTTGAATACATGACCAAACGCAAAATGGTAGACTGTAAGCATTACTGAGAGAACTTGTACCGGTTTGGTGCTCGTATTCATCTCGGAAACAGACGACATTCGAGCGAAGGTGCTTCGGAATTGCACACAAGTTATCCACCGCTGCTACTAGTCGAGGTAAGTTGGTGTCACCAAATCGATCGCTGAAAGTCTTTTAACCATGGATTGAGGTCGAAGTACGACGAGTAGTTTCGCTTCTAAGAGAGGAGACGGCTGCGAAATCGAACTTCGAGATGCTGTTTTTGAGAGCACCAAGGCAGAATTTGCAGCGATTGAGTCTTGAACTAAACTTTTCTTCGTTATCATACTCGACCTCTTGACAAGGTTTCTCCAGCAACATCGGTGTTTAGCTTCATGTTGTGGCGCTGGAAAGCAGAGGAGGAAGCTCGATGAATCGATCGATACAGAATCTGAAAGAGCGCTTCCCAATACTGCGCAAGTCCTGCATTTCCTGTCATGTTGATAACAGCCAGCGGCACTTTCTCCAACGTTTCAAGCTGCGTTTTCTCCTTATTTGAATAATTTGCTTGAAATGTTCCAACATAAGAAGAAGCTGTTTAACTTCCTGGTCACTATCTCTTCGACGGGATCGACATTTTGTGGGAAACATATAGTTGACTCAAAGAGACCAATTGTCCTACATCAACATGGTTACTGCTGACAGCATTTCGTTCTCCTTTGGACTCCGGAATCTCCTCTCTGCAAGCGTTTGAAGCACTCGAATTTGTAATGAAGTAGATCCCTCTATGCCTTGGAAGAAGACTCGTTGTGCAAACCGAAAGCTGTGGAATTCGTGACGTGTTAGGACAATCACGACAGTCTGTTCAGGTAGAGTTCGAATCGTACGCAACCAACCCTCCCTGAGACACAGTGTTCATTGCTTCAGAAGAATTTGGTATGCTCGAGCCACGACGGTGAAAAGTAGGAGGCACTCCAAATCCACTCAAAACTCGATCACACACATGCTGCACCAATTCAGGAACAGACAAAACAAGACTTACACGAAGTCGATCGGATCTTGAAGTGGTCTCGTGTACCGCTGAACGGAGAATATGATCAACATCTCCCGCTTCGTGTTCCCAACTTCCACCCGTTGAGAATTGTGCTCACTACACGTCGTTGCAGTTCGGACCGTAGACTGGAGACGGTGATAGTTTTACACTCTTCAGCGGTGATTAACGAGGACATTGTGCTTCTCTTTTTCAATTTTGCTTGGAGGAGAATTGTATTTACCGATCGAGGACTAGTCGAATCACCACCTTCCCCACCATCTTCTTGTTCATCCATGATTGAGGAACGGTCCCAGGCTGAATTTCTCCAACGTTATGAGTACTTGCAAGAGGAAGCGATACCAGTCATCGGTCGGCGAACTCGATGACACCATCGGCTCAATCCGACTCAACAAATTAGTCAACACATCGGACGGCACACTATTCGATCGCTAACTGGCCATGCAACGACGTCGAGAGTGCAAAGCCACTTGCACCCCGTGCAAGCAAACCAAGTCGGTGAATTGATGAAGACCGCCGTCTAGTATCTTTCAACATTGGTATCGTTCGTACTGGACTCGCTGAAATCGGAGAAGGACCCACAACATCAAATAAAATCGGAGGAAGACATGAATTGTCAATGGTGGCGACGAGTTGGGTCCAACACCACTGATAGTACTGTTGAAAGCGTTGAATACGGCAGCTCCAGTACGGGCGATAGGCGTGCATTGACGTTTTACGAATCGAAGTTGTTCCTGAATCTCCAGCCGCTTATCTCGTAGTACTTGGCGTGCTTCTTGGATGACTGCTAGTCGCTCACGAAGTGCTTTTGTCTGTGAAAGAGGAAATTGGCTGGTCATTGCTGCAGTTTCTAACAACTTGGTGAGTTGAGCGTGTGATGCCTCATATTGCTGAGCTAGCAACCCGTGCTCTTTCAATAGCGTTTTCAATTTGTTTGTTCCAGCGTTCTCTGGTGAAGAAGCTGCTTCAGTTGAGCTACTCCAGAGTTTGTCTACGATCATGTCAGCCGTTCATTGGGATATAAGCAAGCATCTAGAGTGGGCAACATATCGAGTGCTTCACCAAACGCAGCTCGAGATGCATGCGATGTCAGGATCAATCGAAAATTCGGATGCAATTCGATGCTGACGTGCTGTTATCATCGATATTTGATGTGTATTCTTCATCGTGTGCTCCACTTGACCCAGAAGCTAACAGAAGGTGATCGGTGCCATCGATACTCTTGGTTTTCCAAGTAAAGGTTGCATTCAGACACTTGCCATTCCCATCTGAAGACGGTTCTGAATCAATTGGCTCGACATCGAGTACTAGCAATTGATGACCCAACCGTGCAGCTACGCGAAAAACATCGTCAAAATCTGGAGCTCGGGCGTACGTCATATACAGCTGGTTCCAATACCACACACGTCTCGAACAACTAACGAGAAGTTCTTCGAGCTCTGTGGAGAATCGAGTGATCATTACTACAGGCATTGTCGGTGTGCTAGCTATCATCGACAACACCGATGCATCCCAGAGTCTACGTCGTGAAAAAGCGAGCTCACCAACACCTACTACCAACTTCTCTGCCTCCACATTTTCATCGTTGGGATAATTTCCAGAGAACAAAGCAGTCAAAGGTGTCTCGTGCTCATCAAAACGACTCGGATTGTCATCATCAGCTTCCTTCTTGAGAACGACTGCAATTGAGGGTATGAATGAACAACATGTTGATGTTGGTGGACAATTTGGGGTCAAGCCTCCATAGCTGAAATATGCAGCTTCCCAAGCTCGAAACACACGATCTCGACGAGTAGACAAACTAAGTTCACAGGCATACGTCGATGATCCAGCTGATAAAAGAGCGTTCCAAACTGTGAGTGAAAACCCGCGACGCATTGAACTCGCACTCGCTGCGTCCTGCTGAAGTTTTCGGTCCTCTTTCAAAGCTTCCATCGCAAGGCTTCCGCTGTCACATCGACTTCCTAAGGACGCTATTTCGCTCGTCAAGACTTCCTTTCGAGTAATTGCAGCATCGATCGCTACTTGTGTTGTTTTCCAAGATTCGTCAGCTTCCATGACTCGCTGTTTACTGACTTGGAACTCCTGCATGATCAATTGCAAGCGGGTTTGAGCCTTTTCTAGCTTGTCAAGCGTGGGTTGCACCTGGTGTCGTGCTGAAGCGTACTGGTAAATTGCACGCACCCAACCAACCATCGATGCAGCAGCTACACTCTGTCGTTCGACTTCTTCACGACAAAAGCGTTCATCAATCAAATAATCTGACTCAAGTCTTGCTAGAGTAACAGCAGACACTGCGTCCTTGTTGAACTGTAGCAAAGTTTGAACGACATTGGCGTCTCCAAGAAGTAGTCGACGAGCACTCTCCCATGACGGCTCAAGCTGGAAAAGTACACAAACAGCACCAAGTACGAGATGAACTAGTGGTGGAGGACTGACAAACGACTTGATCTCGACAATATGTCGTCGGTCTACGAGCAACAACGCTCGATTTGCCTCCTCAAGGCATGCCATGGGTTCTCGTAATTCCTGTTGTGCACTTTCCTGAGCTTCGTGCGTGATAATAATTTGTTCGTCTGCTGTTGTTTGCAAACGCTGCATAATGAGTCGAATTCGTTCCGCGTCTTGCTTCTGCTCGACAAGCTTCACTTCATGATGCACAAGCTGCTGAGCAATCGTGGTTAGCTGTTCATTGAGGATGAAATCGCTTGAACGAAGTGCTCCCAAGTCACGATCGAGTCGATTGGACAGATCAAGAAACCATGCAGCTTTCGCTCGAGCTGCTCTTCACGTTTGTATCCTTCGACAAGGAGCTTGGCGAAAAATGCTGCCATTGTAAAAGCTCTGATCGTCGAAGGGCATTCATCGATCGAGCATGCTTCAACAACAGCGAAATGCATGTCCGTTGCCATGCACACAACACTCCAGAGACTGCGTAATGTCTGATGAAGAAAATCTACCAACCCTTCTTCTTTGCATTCCAAGTCGCTACTCGTGTTGTCAAGAAATTGATGAACTTGAGAGTAAAAGTGTCCATAAACCAATGTACGCAGTGAATCGCGATCAAGCTGAGGTACCGACACGACATCGCAGATAGCGAAAATGTTTGGCTGGATCTCCGTACACATTTTTCATGCTGCTTATCGACAAGCAGAACGACGCGCAGTTTTGAACACATGCGAGAAACAGCACTCGCCCATTTGCCACTAGTTACACCTAATGGTCTTGTGAGAGCCATGACGGTAGCTGCTACACTTTCGCTCTCCACTTCGCGTTGACGTCGAAGATCGTCAGTGTCTTGTTGCCATCGCAGATCAACACAAGCAAGTTTCGAGCGCAATTCACGCTGGTATCGCATTTCAACCTGCTGAAATTGCTCAAGCATTGGTGTAGTTGGCGCATCTCGTTGTTTTTCATGCAAAACTGCAAGAGCTTGATCTCTTGTAGTTGCAGCTTCCAGTCGAATCTGAGCGACTTGAGCAGTATGTTTTGCTTTCAATGCCAATAAGCGTTCATCACATACGCGAGTGGCGAGATGAACTTGTTCTTCCAGTGATAATGCACCAGGCACTTCTCCTGTGGTCATGAGCGCTTGAATTTGGTTTAGGATCTCCATTGGCAATAGATCCAAGCGCTTGATCACTAATGTAGCTTCCTGTCCTGCACACACCACACTTTCGTACAGCTCCAGCAGAATTCTCTTCCATCTGAGCGCCAAAAACTCGTGAACTCTTGAACTGACGTTGGAATCATCTACAAGACCTGAAAACGTGAAAATTGTGTTATCTGCTGGTTGAGGTTCAGGAATTCTCGAAGCTGTGGCATAACGTAGCAACGTATCGGCTCCACTACCATGATTTTCAAGCAAGAGAAGTCGCGCTGCTGGTCGTGCCAATACACGATCGATCCTTACGACTGATAGAGCCTACGCAATACGAGTTAGTGAAGTCCAAGAATTGGAAAAATGACTTAAACATACCAGTTTGAAGGGGACCGGAGGAACATTTTGAGGCAATCCAGTCGTCTTCTGGGAGCTCCAGGGATGCAATGTCATCGTAGTTGAGCTGAATGTTCGCAAGTCTCTGAAATATGCCTGCATGGTTGCAGTAGTCACAGCTTCGAGATCGTCTTCAAAGCTGATCTCAGCGTAAATCCACCGTCCACTCCGTCCAACAACTCCACGGGCAGTCTCGACTTCCCCAGCTGCTGTCTCCATACTCCTTCGCCGCATGAAATTCACGCTACTACGTCGAAATGCTCGTGTCGAAGAAGTTGATTCACCTGAAGTAGACAAATTTTGTCCCTCATCACCAAGTACAGCGGCACCACCAAAGTACACACTAGAAGGCACAAAAGCCCATAAACCTCCAACCATTACCGCACGATGTTGCTGCTCTTGGATAGAGTTAAACTGCTGACTTGGTCGGAAGATTTTCCCGGCACTAGCAGTCGAAGCAGAGCTTCGAGTTGCAAACATTGCCAAAAGAGCTGCTGGACTCGCAATGTCATCATTGACCGGTTGATTCACTTGAACCGATTGCCGCTTGAGGCTTCCAGTACCAATTGAGAGACGACTTGCTCGAGCACTAGCACGTCGTTGAGTTACTTGTGACACTAGTGAGCGCGTTCGTGCAATTTCTTCAGTGACATCTCTATCTTGTTGAGAAGAAGAAAGACCCATTGAAGGCTCTCGCAAAGTTCGACAACTCTCGTGTGTCCACAATCTCAACAATGTTTCCACGTCTGCAAGTAGTGAGGGCTCCACAGAAGCAAGACCTTCATATACACGTGCTAAATCCTGAAGTCGATACTTATATGTCGAACAGAGTCGATCCCAGAGCACTGTTGTTGCAGCCACTACTAGAGGAATAGCATGTCGAACAGCGCCTGAAATCGCTCCAGTACCAGTCGTCTTTGAATTCCCTATCGCCCAGTGAGTTTGTAGTGCTTGACCGAAGATATTGTGAAGCTCTTGTAGTTCACACGATGGAGCTAAGACTGGGAAGAATTGTGTTGTGAGCTTACGCAGTGCTTCTTCACCTTTGTCGTTCAAAAAATGTCACGATGCATCGAAGCGAATATCATGAGGTTCTCGACAGATATTGGCAAGCAGCTTGCACCTCGGTAAACAGTTTTGTGTTCTTGTACTGATCGAAGATAAGCATGGACTGACGGGTGAAGAGCCTGCGAGTTATCATCTTGTGGCTTGGCGACGTGCAAGTCGTCCAAGATTAAGAGCGCAGTTTTACCCGGAGGTGGCTCGAAAACCCCAGTGCGTTCACGTTGTAGCATTCGTTCTAAACAATTCGCCAATTCCGTAGCTGCGTTGTCTTCATGAGTACTTTGAGGCATCGTAAAGAAGAAAGGAATCACATCACCACGATCAAATTGACGCACCATGGCGGTCTTCATGAGATCAATTGAAGGTGTGATGGTTAATGGCACGCCTTCTTCCTCCTCAACTACAGACGCTATGGATCGATTGTCACCAGTGACGACATTGTTTTGCGAAGATTTGACATTGTTTTCATTTCCACTTGTGTCCTTCTGAAGACGCATTGTCATGCAAGTAACCAGCGTAATTTGACGCAGTCGAAGTCGCTTCACTGATGCGAGAGTTGCTGCTTCGATTGATTTACTGAATTGAGGCTTTTGATTCTTGTCATCATTGTCTCTTGGGTGCTCTGTTACCAACTTTGAGATTCCACCAGCAGCAATGATTGACCGAATGACGTCAAGTTGGCTGAAAAAGTTGCGAGCGAGAGTCGTTCTTCGAGCTTTATCACCACCGAGTAGCAAAACTCCTCGTCCTGAACGTAGCGCTTCTTTTATCGCGGCGTGAACCACGAGACTCGATGATGTTGGAATATACAGAGAATTGAAGCTGGTGCAAGACATTTGAGGTGGAAATGCCACTTGGCCTGATGCACGAACAACAGACACGAAGCGCAGGTTTGGCAAATCTAACAAAGTTTCAAACAAATTCACATCTTTGCCACAGTTGATCCACGCAGGTGTAAGATGCTCAAACTCACGACGAAGGACGTCGCTAACCTGTCGCTGAGTTACTGTGAGGTCACCCAAACAAGCTGCAAATCCCCACATCAAGCTGTACATTAACGCCATCTCCACACGAATTTGCCCAGCTGAGAACTTCTCAGAGAATGGCAACCGAACTGCTGGAATTGCATCATGCAACACGGACGCAGTGCTAAGAAGAGATTGAAGCAGTGATACAAGGTTCGTTACCCGTTGCAGTGGTGATAAGTTGACTGCATTGCTACTTTCAATATCGAGGACAGCATGGAGCTCTTCCAGTAACGAAGATTTGATCAACCACTTCTCAATCAAATTAAACGTATCAATAGTTGACCACGTTTGAGACTTTAGTGCTTCGTTCTGCATAGCTCGCTCTCGCTGGAGTACAAAGTATCTGAATAGATATGCTGTTGCAATATCCATTCTAGCTTCAATGCCACATTCAGCTCGTTGATTCTTTACTATCTTTTCTTCACTGGTAAAGTGGAGTATTACACTCACGTGAAGAAATCTAGGAGTGGCTTCACGTAGCTGAAGAACCTCGAACATGAATCGTAAATTTGGTGGTAATGTCATGAATTCGCCGTCTTCAAATGTCAGTAGTGAAGATACAAATTCTTTAGGTTTTGAGAGTACTGCGAGAAGACCTTCGAGCCAACGCAGATCCAACGCATCATCGAAAACTACCCATACTTGATGGTGTAATTCGAGAAGTGGTTCACTTGGTTTGGTTTCTCTAGTGACAACTTGAGGCACGTAGACTTCTTGGGCTGCTCGAATCGCTTGACCGAGAATACTGGGTACCCGACCATGACCGTCAAGTGAGACGCCTCCATAAAGTTGAGACACAGTCAATGACATTGGCAGAACTACGTGGACAGCTACACTGGGTAGCGATTTCTTCTCCGTTTTCGACAACGAGTCAGAGTGCTTCGCCTCATTATTCGTCACTGAAGTCTGAGGTTTAGTCGTATCGTCCGAGTCACCATTTGATAAAACTGCGGGTACTTCCATCCCACGCCGGAAACAGAGCTCGACAGCTTTCGCAAGCACCTGGTATGTTGTTGTTTTTCCTACTCCGGACCGTCCTACAAGAATCGTGCTCTTACTGAACGCCAGAGCATTCGCCAGGGATGAAATTGAATCTAACATTGTTTTACGAGGAACAAAATGAAGCTCACGTGCTGCAAGGTGGATACTCTCCTGCAACTCGGATGGCACTGCCAATTTAACTTGCTGGGAGCTAGAAATCTCCTGATTGAAAACGTAGTCATTGTTTTCGAGCGAGATCGATGAAAAGGTGCTTTCAACGAAAACCTCAAAAGTTTTCAGCTTTTCAGCATCGATACGAACGCGGAAGTAGTTCAACACAGCATGGCGGAGTATTTCATGTTGAACTCGCATTGAATCCCGATTCCGCTGTATCGAACAAGCATCTATGTGCGATGCAGCTTCACCAATGATGGCCTTAAGAGCTGAAAAACTGAATGGGTTTTCAGCCTCAGGTATTGTTTCGATAACGAGATCAGAGCTCATTCGAGCTTGTTGCCATAAAACCAGGAGTTGTTTAGTAAGATCCCGAGAATCAACAAACCCTGCACTGGAAAGTAGAGCTTCCACGACGTATTCTTGATCCAATTGAACAATTGGAAACCGGCTCAAGGGCTCCGTCCAGATGCGAATCTGCTCTTCATCTGCCATCGCTAGTCGAAAACTTGATGGAAGTATCACTAACATCGCAGTGCCAGGAACAAAAGTCACTGGTGAGCGATGTAGTCCCACAATTTGATTCTGAGTCAACACAGCATACTCAATTGACGCGAGAGTAGCTACCAAAGGCTTGATTAATGCTGCATGAGCGTCGATTTCTTTTCCAAGCTTCAGATTCGCACAAAGCGTTCCACCAGCGTACAATGCGCCGATTAATAATCGACAGACATGTGAATATGATGTCAACGTAGCGCTGAAGTTGCGTCGACCCAAAATCGAGCTAATCTGCGTACTCAGAGTACGTTTTCCGCTCTCAGATGGACCAGTTAGTACACATCCTTGGGCATGTCGAATACAAGCAAACAATGAAAAGAGAGAGCGAAAACTACTTGGTGTCACTACGATGTCAGTGTGAGGACTCAAGTAGTTGAATCCGTACGGGATGTTCAGCGTATTGATCTCGACATGACATTCGTGACCGACTGTCGTAGCATCATCCATCCGATATTTTAGCTGGTATTCCCAGTCCACTGCCAAACCACGAAAAGCAGTACAAGTCGCTTGCTTTGACGCTACATGGCCTGCGAATGCATCTCGGAATTGAATTTCTTGTAGACGTAGACCAGCTTGCAGCATAATTTCACGCGCAGAAAGCGATAGCTCATATTGTGCGCGTGAACTTGGTATAATTTGATCCATTGTACAGGTGGTGTATGTAGCGAGTGCGCTTACAATTCGTTCGAACGGATTGTCTAAATTGCTGCTGTGTGTTAATCCATTCTCGATGATTGCACAACGAACAACGCGATCTGCGAGCAGTATGCTCTTCAAATGGACAAAAGTTTATCGTTAGCTACAGAATGTGGTTGTTTCTAATGTGCAGCGAACCTGAATTGGGATGTGGATATCAAGGCTTGGAACAATATCGAAATCCGAGCTGTCGTAGCGAGACAACATCTCGATGGATTGTTTCGTATATCGACGAAGCTGTTCAGCAAGTCGTTTTTCCACTGCGGCAAGCCATTGTTCCACTGGTCCACGAGCTTTTAGATTTTTACCCATGGGAATTGTTTCCGCTTCTCCAAGTACTCGGGAAGTTACCTAGCAGTCGACAAACGTGTAAAATGCATGACAACGTAAATGTAAGTGATACGAATAACCAACCTGAAGAATGTCTTGAAACCCGTCACGAGTACCAAAAACTATGCGGCCGATGTTGTCAAAACACTGGTAAAGAAATGATGGAATACAACCAACATCGCGGCACTTTGACAATAGTGTTGCCAACTCCAAGTCGGATAGCTGAAAGAAGGCTGGAAATACCTGACGTTTAATCTGTCGAATAAAGCAAGACATCACCAAGGTAAATAGTGAATATCAACTGTAGTGTCTTCAGACTTACCTCTAGATGGTCTGCCAAGGTTTTCGCTGCACTTTCAAAGCCTTCCAGGATCATTGCGAGAGAATGACGATGCTCCGTACTCACTCCAAATGGCAAACACAATGATCGATTGGAAAGACTAAGCGTTAATGAGCGCCATGCAGCGTCGTGCTTCTGTAGCTGTTTAGCTTGTTCAGGAAATGTCCGGGCAAAATCGATGGACACCAAGCGCTGTGTGTAGTCCCATTTTCGCTGACACACTTGCAGCAATTCAAGTGATTCTTTGGTGTGATTGAGATCAGAGAGTAGCTTTGGAAGTCGTTCTTGGACAACAAGGGAATACGTCGACAAATCCATGACTCGAAGCAACACTTGACTCTCCTCAATGAGTGATGCGAGCTCGACACAGTTCCCAATGCAGTAAACATCACGTCCATCTCGATCTTTTCGGGCATCAACTGGGATTTCTTGTACTTCCCAGGTACGCACAACACTCATGAAACTATCAGCGATCGCTGCCTCAGCTGAAGCTTCTTCAGATACATGACGAATCGCTGTAGCATGAGCAACAGCATTGACTTCTAGTAGTTGTTCCACCTGAAGATCAAGGCGTGAACTAGACAAAATTGTACTGGTATCAGGATCGATAGTGTCGAATCCGTCCACCTCAGCAGCTTCCGCACTTTGAACGCTAGCAGGAACGAGAGAGCATTGCATTTTATGCTCTAATTTACTCCAGTGGCGCTCAGCTAAGTGAGGATTGCGTAGATCACGAATGACTGGTGCTAAACCGCGAAGCGTGGTTTGGAGTTTTTCGAGCCGTTCAAGCTCAAAACCTCCTGTCACTTGTGTCGCACATTGACGGATGTTCTCCACTACGGAGTCGACGTGACTTGCAACCACGCCCATCTTGTTCAGATCAACGCTGCGGATCGCGTCGCTACTACATGCGCTTAAATACTGATCAGCTTCACAAACTGCTTCCCAAAGTTCCTACAAAATGTGAATACACTGTCAGCTCTTTTTGATCTGAATTCAAAAGCCAACGGTACGTACGCTCTTTAGCTTCAACTCGCCAGCCAATTCGTTCAAGTCCTCAAAATTTTTACGTGGGGGACGAAGTTCACTTGAAGCTTCTTCAAATACTTCCTGAATTTGAATCAGTCGACGAGCTTCGTCTTGCATCTGCTTAGCTTCGTCAGATAATTTTACTGCATTGTCACGAGCATCTTGACATGTGCTGCTCTGTGCTGCTAATGCTTGGTTACTTGCTGAAGATTGCAACGCATTCGTTTTTCGAGCAAGCTGACGCGCTCATCTGAGTTAGTTCTCAAACCTATAGAATAATTGTCAGTAAAACTTACATTGGCTAGGGTTTCAGTGAGCAACGATGTGTAGTTCTGTAGGTCTAAGTCACGATTCGCATAGGCTTCTTGCACATGTGTCTTCAAACCTTGGAATTCTGGACCACATAGTTCGAAAGCTTTGATTGTCTCGATTGGAGCGGTAAACTTGAGTTTGTTTAACAGTCCAAAGAAATCGTGGAGGAATGACAAGTCAAGTTCCTTATCGAGAAGTTCATAGAATATTTCCTGTAAGGCAGATGCACGAATTAGATGCGTCTCATTTGAGCTACTTTCACATGGAATACGAACCCGGAGATGCACAAGATACTTGGTGAAAGCGTCCAGATCTAGCGTCATAGGTTTCTCAATCTTACTGCTGGAAACGTTGATGTAATGGAGAAATTGGTCACAATTCTCACGTGCCAATCGAGGCAATAGATCGCGCATTGCGTCGAGGCATCGAGCTGGGGAGGGAAGTAACTCCATTTGCAGTTGTTGCATATTGAAATGAAGGAATTCTACATTCGTCGTCATCCTGAGCGACTCTAGTGCTCTAAGCTACACAAACCAATGGAGTAAACCACTTTCTGTCAGTATTATCGACCTTACTAGAAGGAGCATTGTAATCGTACCTGGTCCATGAAATTGGTGGCATCGTCCTTCATGTTGTCGAGCGTGTATTCATTATGTCGAAATAGTCGCGCTTTAAGTTCAAAGTTCACGCCCTCGTTCTGTTGTCGGAGCTCAAGTACTTGTGCATACGAAGCTGCGAGATTCTCAGCACCATCCAGTGCACTATGAACTAGATCTTGAATATCGTCGCGAACTGACAAATAATGCTGGTCCGTTTGCATCCTCTCTAGGAGACGATCTGCAGGAAATTGGAAACGATCATCATCATCACTGATACCACCACTTTCAGCATGACTTCTCTCTGGTTTATCAGCATCAGAAGAAAGTGTTACACCATGCCTCGAAGCTGTAGCTGGTCGGGAGCGGGACGCAGAATCAAAAGCTGAGTGAAGGTTTAACGCTCGAATATCGTCTGCAAAGTCGAGAACGGAGCGAAGTTCGGGGCTGGAAAGCAGAGGTGGTACCTTTCGGAATGCCTCTGTAAAACCTAAAATGATCTCTTGTAAGATTCTCACGAGAGCTGCAAGTTCTGGCTTGAAGCAAATCGTATAGCGATATTTTCCTCGTTTTTCCACAATCGCACTAGTTCCAACATCCAGAGAGAAAAGCGGTCGAGGTTCAAGACACGAAATTACCAGTACTTCTTGCTCAACTAACGTTGGTAAATGTCCCTGTCGGGAATTCTCGCCTTCAGGACAATATACTAGTGAATTGTCCGTTGGGGTGAAGATTGGCGTGCTTGCAGGTGAAAACGACGGAAGTACCAGCAATTCGTTTAATGAGTTCTCCACGACGAAGAATAAATCATCCAGGCTGAAAGACTCCACATTACCATCACCACATTTGCTGAAAAACAGCGCTTCTAGTTTGTTCTCCATTGAGGCGATAGAAAGTAACGAGTTTGTAGTTACTTCCTCCTTGTCTACTGAAGTAATACCACAACGCAGTTTGCCCTCCCATACAGAGTGAAGGAACGCTTTGATCTGCTGCTTTGTCAGAGGAGTACGCTGACGTGAAATTTGTCGTTTACTTGATGGATCCGTATTACCCTCTCCTGCTGTTTGAATTGGTTTTTGTCGAGCTTTAACTGTCTGATGCATCGCTAGCACGATATCGTCATGATCTGTTAGACGCATTATTGTTGCTGCATTAGCGCCACGAAATATAAATCCATGGAATAGATCAAGGCTTTGCTTGACCACACGAGAGTGCATATCAAGCAGTAGAAAATCAACCAAAGTAATAAATCTCGTGAGTTGTTTGCACTTTCGCCGCTTGATCGAAGCCATTGTCCATCGAATTTCCTCGAGATCATCTTTCGGGACTACTGTCCGCCGCGTAGGCTTCTCAGACTGAGCATTTTCAGGTACTGTAGACAAGAGTAAATTGTTTTTAGCTTCTGCAGCATCTGAGGATGTGAGTCGAGCTGATCGAAAATGCTTGTGTTGAAGAAATTGCTGGTGCGCAGATGCGAGACCTTGTTCACACTGTACAAAATTCTCTAAAATGTGATAGTTGCTGCTCTTGCGAACAGAGAGTGCAAACTCGTGACCCGGAAATCCAACGTGCAAAGGTGCCATGTCGCCCAGAAACACACAACATACACCGGACAAGATATTTTGAATCCGAGAAGTAATCTGCTGGAGTTCTTTCGTGCGTGTTCTCAAAAATTTATCCTAGTAATACACCATCAGTAAGCCTTCAATGACATCGCTATCATTCAGAACTTACATTAGCAATAGTAAAGTTTTCCAAGGATGAAGTTTCACCGTTAAAATCCCTCATCAGCTGTATCTTGGATAGTTTGTTTAGTTCCTTACAGACTTCCTGCATGCCACTGAGCAAAACTGGATACGAGAAATAACAATCTGAAATCAACTTCTCTCGTGCAGCTTCGCGTTTGTTTCCTCGCACCCATAGTCTCCAGGCTATAAAGACTTTCCGGTATCGAAATCTACAACGAAAATGTGAGCTGTGAGGTGTCTAAGCTCAATAGTATATAGGAACACACTAACCTTGAAAACGTTGATAGACTGCGCAGTTTAGTGAATTGGGCCTTCTGAATTTCCCAATCCCTCAGCGAAAGAAACGTCGATCGGAAGTCATCAACTTTTAAATGGAAGGTGTAACCTGCTCGACTGATTGTGTAGAAATCCCAGCGCGCGTCCTGCATATGGTTGATATTACCACTTCCGAAGAGTGTTTCCTAGTGCAATTCGTCACAACCACACCGTAAGTCATAAAGTACAATGTATACGATTATTTTCCGGCCTCCAAAACTCATGTATTCGTACATGTGAAACTGGAACGATATCATAAGGATCATACGATAATCCATGGTCGAGGAAGTGACGAGGTACAGCATATACAAACGTGTTGTCTACATGACTTCGAGTTGAAGCTAGAAGCCGATCACCTGCAGCATTTCAACGACGCAAAAATGCACCGTTATAACACTACCCTACCTTAAAATTATAAATCACGCTTACCTCGTGACTGTGCTGAGCGCGTGCTCGAAGCTGACATACTTCGTGACGCTTTTGACGCTCGAGACACGACGGATAAACAACTAGCAAGTGAAGACGAATTCTTTTCCCGAGCACGAAAAGGGTGATATCGAGTACTGGCAGCAGCGGACTGAGGTCTCTTTATCCCGTTTGTAGTCCTTGGTGATACAAACCTGTTCGACATGTCCGTCAGTTGGTTTGGAACATTCCAGGCATTCGAGCGGTGAGATGAAGCTGCTGCTGCCGAAAATGGTCGCTTGGTGGCACTCAGCGAAGATCGAATTGCTGTCGACGCAACACCAGGCCTCACCACATCCTCTTTTTCCGACGTGAACGTCACATTTGAGCCAGTTTGTCTGGCAAATTCTTCATCTTCATGCTGGTTACTTAAAATTGTTGCATGATCTTGAGCCAGTAGCATCCGATGACGACTCACTTGTCGACTAGCTGTAGGAACATAACAAAACCATCAGTGAACAGTGCTTTACGTGTCGATATCCATTATTCTACCTGCATTAGCAGACTTTGGGCGCCTCGGAGGTTTCATGAACTCTCCTTTTTCATCATCGGACGCTGCTCCAGGTGCTCGTGGAGTTTGTTGTGGAGCTGCTGATCCTGGCCGAGGACTTTGGAGTCGCTGTCGAAGCTGAAAAAAGTGAATTAACTCTGTGGTTAGATATTGTGAATAATAATTAAACAGATATTGTGCATAATGATTAAACTCACCAGCAGCGAGGAAGACGCTTTCAGTGCGTTGACAGAGGAGGCCAACCGTTCAGGGGCAGATGTTGAAGTTGAAGTTGTTGAAGTTGCATCGTCCAATCCATGAAGAGGTAACCAAGAGCGGGACATCCCAGCAGTACGAGGTCGCAGCTTCGGTGGAGCACCAAAGTGCAGATGGTCCTGCATTTTGATCGGAGCAGGACGCTGCTAGAGACGGATATGTTGCGCTTGACGACGGTTCACCTAGTGACAATACAATTATTGTAAACATCCAATTATTAAAAATTAATTAATGGTGACTTAAGCGAGATTTCAAGCCATTTGCTGATTGAACATTTCCAATTGTTGGCACTTTAATGCGCACCAAAGTGGTTGCTGGAATGGGACTTTCCGAAAATAGTGGAGTCAGTCAAGTGTTTAAACTAGAAGTCCTAAATCATCTCACCGACTACAACGACAGACAGCAAATAATCAATCATTTCTACCCAGAGCTGCCTCAATCAACGTTGAATAGTCCCTTGGGGAGATGTATCACGCGCTACAATGTATTGGGGAATTGTGGATTAGTTAAGCAATGTGATGATAATGAGAATACCACAGAGCCTACGACCGAACCGTACGAGAACGCTCACGATATTGCCGAAGAAGTGATCCGGGTGGGGCTGCTTGACAAGAAAATAGGTTCTTTTAGTTTAGATGACGATTTCGATGTCATGTTTCGCGCAATTTCGTTTTGGCCTTGAGCGAACACTTCAGACAAATCTTAATTCGTTCTAGGCCTCGAGCGTTCACTTCAAGGCGACGCCTGGTCTATATTGGTACTATGTATCGTATGCTATAACAAAGGGAACTCGATACGTACCAAAATTTCTATTTCAAAATGCCCCCCTACAAATGGTACAAAATCCGTACTAAGATTTGAAATACATTACAAAGAAATGCAAACAAAAGTTCACAATTCATAGCGAAGTCCTCGCTGGGTACTTCAGCCGAATTAAGTACATCTAACTTATCAACCAGTGCTGTGACATCGGCTTCATACAATAATTTGTACATCCGCGTAACTTGTAGCACGGTGGGACTATTCACTAACATCACATTAATTATTTCAGGGGGATTTGACAAAACTAGTATAGATCCGATCTTAAGTGACAAGATTAGTATAGCAAGATGGTGAACCTGCTAGAAAATGTTCGCCAGTACCCGTAGGGACGATCCTACGGGTACTGGCGAACAAATTGCATCAAGTACACCGCTTTTGTCACAAGTAAGCAAACATTTCTAACTCGTTTCTAATTAGTTTCTATTGTGATCAACGCACTCCGCTAGTACTGTAGTAAGTAATTGCGCCAACAAGGTTGAGCTGAAGTGTGCCGACTACAGTCCGGATACTAAAGGTTTGTTCTTGTCGTTTATGCTAGTCGTTTGCAAAGCGATTTTGCCCAGGAAATGCTTTGGAACTTGGTAACTTCTCACAATACCTATGACTTGAAGCATCGATCAGAACGTCGTCTACGTAGGTACCTTCCGACACGTCCTTATGTTGTGGTTGGCTTGGACACATCGCTTGCAATGGTACGTTCCTGCAGCTCCCCCCGTTTCAGTTTCACCTTTACTTCGTTTACGCTTTGTCGGCGGCCGTCCTAATGGTTTCTTGCTGGGAGGAGGCTTCGTTACGCCATCCGGTCTTTGTATTTCTTCGTGAAGTGGTAGGTTGATCGACTTACCAAGAAACGCTTCTGCGTATGATGACACTTGATAGTATGGAGCGAAGTGATTAAAGACTAGGTCAAGTTCTCCTCTTGATTTCAAGACGCTGATGAGAAGTCTGCATGGTATACAATGTTGATCCATAAATCCACATGTACAATGGTTTTTGTTGATTGTCACCCGTCTTCCAACCTGCATATATGGCTGCTGATTATATACGAAATAGACTTCATCCGACGACGGGTCCACACGATATTTCCCAATTTCTTTGCTTTGCGATTCATAAACTTTCATAGCTGCTGGCGTCTTCACGCGTCCTGACGTGTTTGGTACCTCCCTATTATTTCTACTTTAACACCAGGGCTGTTGACAATAATAGTATAGAACTGACCTCAACCATCTGAGAAGCAACTACCAACTTGTTTAATGATGCGCAAGTGAACCATCAACTACTAAGGCTTGACCAACTCGCGCCACAGTGAAGGTCTTCTCCATGAGTATTTCTATTCCTTATATACTATTTCTGTCGCAATGATGATTACCGTATACTGAACTTGGCGAGAAAATGTAGGGGTGAGATTAGGTGATAACTACAACTGGTACTGTCATGGATATTACTACTCTTGTCACTTAAGATTGGAATTATACTATTTTTGTCAAATTCCCATTACTTTTTAACCTAAGTTTTCGCATGAGCTATAAAATGTACTTGACAATTTGTGTACCGGGGTTACATGAAGGGGTACCCTAGAAAGGGTACCGCCTCTAAAAGTAGATATACTTCTGTGAGTATTCGTTTTAGATACTCACTCGTGGGCGGTGTGGACCACACCACTGCCACGTAGGTCTAGGTGGCTGAGGGCCAACCAATAGCATTTGACTTACCTGTTATATGCATACTAGGAAAAGATTATAGTTAATTAGGAGTTTGTATTACAGGCCAAATGAACCTAATTAACTATAAATAAATCAGTCTTAAACTTACTCCGAACTAGCTATTAAGTCCCTTAAGACCAGGACTTGTGAACTGTCGTTCACTAGGAGTTTGTATACTCCTGATAGCACGCTTCCTCAAGCAAGGTGCTCGTGTGACCCCGTCACAATTTGTAAGCCACAACCCTTCTCGATTGGTGACGGTACAGCCCCCCGTTACCGTAATCTTCGTACCCACCTTCAGGCAAATCACAAGAATGGGACATTCATATTCGTATGGAAACTCAACTATAGAATGATCACTTAGTCGCAATTACGTTGTCTACCTACACTGGTCGTAGTGCTCTTTGCTTTTCCCTCCACATTTTACCCATACAGTTTTAGCTCCCCGTTGATCGATAGTGTGCTTTGGCACATATTCAAAATATAGCGGTTTGGTCGGCGTTATATATCTTAGTAATTCCTTCGTCGATTTTACATCGATTTGACTGGATTTTGTATAGCACAGTAAACAAGAGCTTATACCTGCTCCTCGCGAAAGGGTTAAAAGATCAAGGCGTCTGTCCAACCGTATTTTTTTCGAGATGAAGATCAACGATACTGTTATCCTCTAGTTGACATAAATTCACTCCCCTCCATGGATAGCTTAATCGGGCAGCTCATCCCCTCTTCCGTTTCCGGCACCTGCGCACCGCATTTCATTGACGAGAAGAGAGTGAAGGTCGTTGACGAGAGGAGAGTGAGGAGGACATCTATTTTAAAGCCACATTTTCAATTTTCAGTTATTACTCGCTTTAAAATGCAAAACACTACCAGTCCAACTCTTTAGTATGTGGTCGAACCTCTATTTGTATTATCAACTAACCATACTTCAGTAGACGACAGTCAGCGTTCGAATTTCCCAGATACGTAGAATTCAGCGACGCGATAGACCCCCCCGCCTACCGTGACTTCCTTTGCGTGGCGTTGTGGGGCGAGCTTCAAGCCCTGGCTTCTTGAAACACGCATCTTACCCATGCTTTTGCCTGAACGTGGTGTACTACGCTTTGAGGTTATCTGACACCGCTGACTTTCCGTTGACATCGGCCGTGGAATAATGATATATTTTCCATCGTCGGAACACGTTATAGCGGTACCAGTGATTATTCTCCATCTTATCCAGCTTGAACTTGGCGAGCAAGTTTGCCCCGTATTTCCTCTCTTCCTCGTCATAATCAGGAAGTTTGTCTTCCGTCGTTTGGTGGCTTCGAAGAAATCTGTTGTCCTCGCCAGCGAGAACATGTCAATATACTGTAACTGGGTTACATGAGTACCCCGGATAGGGTACACTCCAGGTTTTGTGAATATTCACGTCGGTGGTGTGGACCACACCACTGCCACGTAGGTCAGCCCAACCAATATTATTTGACCTACTTTTATATGCATATATAGAAACAAATTATAGTTAATTAGTAATTTGTATTACAGGCCAAATGGACCTAATTAACTATAAATATAAATCAGTCTAAAATCTACTCTAAGCTGGCTATGAAATCCCCTAAGACCAGGGACTAGTGAACTGCCGTTCTCTTATAGTATGTATACGCTTAATAGCACGCTTACTCAAGCAAGGTGCTCGTGAGACCCCGTCACACTTGGTAGCACTTGTAGTCAATCCACACCTACGCGGGTAGATTGACTACCTGAATCCTCTGTGGCTCCTACAAGGTAAGCCAGGATGGATAGAGGGGGGTTCCCTCATTTGACTGACTCTCAGTTTGAGTCGGTCCGGAAGATGGTGGGCATCTTTGGAGGAGATGCCCTCCGAAGCTTGGCGGCTGCTACGCCGGCCGAGCAGGTCGAACGCATCGAGGCGTTCGACACGTACGAGAGAGGGCTTATCGCCCACGTACAGGGGCTGCAGACCCCCGTGGCTGAGGTGAAGCCAGCCCAACCTAAGCCGTTGAGGCTTAAGGTTAACCCCTATGAAGGGAAGGAGGGAGAGAACCTCCACTTCTGGGTCAGAGAGGTAGAGCTCGCGATGGACGCGGCTCTCATCTCGACCGAGCGACTTCGGGTCGCTTTCGCCCTGTCCAACCTCGGAGGTCGGGCGAAGACCTGGGCGTACACGCGCGAGGCGACAACGCCGGTTGTTTCACAACCTGAGCTCAGCTATGCCAACAGCTTAGAGCCGCCTTCCTCCGGCGAACTACGAGTATCGCCAGCGCTCGCGCTTCCTTGCCTGTAAACAAGGGAAGCGTGAGCTGCATGAGTACACCCAGGAGATGCGAGTACTCGCTGCATCTCTGGTAGGGAACCCCTACCTGAACACATCAAGGTGATAGTGTTCATGGATGGCCTGAAGGTGGGCCATCCCGCACACAGTTGTTCCGCATGCATGCGAACACTATGGAGGAGGCGATCCAGATCGCCCTCCAAGAGGAGTACAGCCATCGACAGGCTCGTACTCCTACGTCGGTGTGGCAAGGCCACAATGCGTCGTCAGGCGCAGTGCAAGGAGCTCCAGCAGCTGGAGCTAGCACCGGGCCGGTACCCATGGAACTGGGTACGGCCGTACAGAGCTCCATCCGTTGCTACGGATGTGGGAAGCTCGGGCACAAGCAACGTGCCTGCCCTGCGGGAGGGCAAAGGAAGTTCCCTTCCAAACCTAGGGGCTCGAGGGGCCCGTGGCAGAAGCCGCGACCCAAGGGCCAGGGGAACTGGGGTCACCAGTAGGGGCAGGGTGCCCTACTGGGGAAGATCTAAGTCCCCATGCTAGGAGTGCGGACGGCGCACGCCATGGAGGCTTAGCCCCTGAGAGCCTGGGTGCTCTCGAGACGAAAAAGAGCAGCGGCGGACTGCTCGTGGTACACGCAAGTGTACGGGGATATGGAGATCCCTTAGAGTCCTGATTGACTCTGGGGCGTCGACGAACTTTGCTCGACGCCAGACGGTCGCGCGGAATGGCGACAAGTATGCTGATGCTTTGCGAGAAAGCAAAGGCAGGGGCCAGGTCTCGGTGAGACTGGCCGATGGTACGGTGGTTAACGTACCTGGGGTCCGTATGGACCTGGCTGTAAAGTTTGAAGACTTTGACAGCACGGAGTCGTTTCTTGTCCTAGACATGGACAAGTACGACTTGATCCTGGGCATGCCGTGGCTCGAAAAGCACGAGCCCTGGATCGATTGGCGCGGCAAAGCCATTGGGGCTAGCCGGCCTGCAGTATCCGACAGAGCTTTGGTGAGTAATGTTCCCACCTCTGTCCGGGACTGGGGCACCAGGGATGGTCGCCAAGGCGCTTATGCGCCCGAAGAAGTAATGGGAGTCACTGACTCCAGTGAAGATGTTGCGATGAGCCTCGCAACCGATCATGAGACCAAGGCTCATTGCCAAGCGTGTGGGATTGCCGCGACGGCAAGTCCCAACGCTGAGAGTCGTCGCGCCGTATGGGCTTCGACTGTGGCAGTGCCGGACGGCACTGATCAGGCGGGTAACATAGGTCCGCAAGCAGCAGAGACTGCTGAGGAGAGCGCTAAAGGCGTCTCCTGTGTGGGTAACATAGGTCCACAAGTGGGTAACATAGGTCCACAGGCGGGTAACGTAGTTCCGCAAGCGGGTAACATAGGTCCGCAAGCAGCTGAGGCTGCTGGGGAGGGCGCCGAGAGCGCCTCCGGTGTGGGTAACATAGTTCCACACAAGGTCGAGGAGACCGAGAAGATTGAGAGCGCAGCGTGCGTCGCTAGCGTGGGTAACAGAGTTCCACGCGGGGTCAAGAAGACCAGTACGAGTGCGGAGGTGTCGGTGAACACCTCCCGTGTGGATAACCAAGTACCACACTCGGAGTCTGAGACTCCACCGGCATGGCCGGTCGAAGAACAATGCCATGTCTTCGACGGCGTGTCCGGTCGTCAAGTTAGGGCAGGTTCCGTCCAGCTGGAGGCACTGCCTGAGGTATCAGCATTGCTGAACCTCGAGGAATTGTCCATGAAGGACTTCCTAGCCGAGTTGAAGGCCGGAGAGATTGCGGAGATGGTGCTCCTGAAGTCGGAGACCTCTCCTGAAGATTTGAACTCTTCCTCCGTAATGGACGAGGATGTCCTGGAGGGGTTCACGAAGCAGCGCGCAACACGCTTGGGTTCTGAGATCCTCAAGAACCCGGAGGATCCGGTATATCTTCTTGTGAAAGAGTACTCGGATGTGGTGTCGAAACACCCACCATCACAACTCCCGCCGGATCGGGGAGTACGACACCAGATTGACCTCGTGCCTGGGACAAAGTACTGTGTAACGAGGCAGTGGCCTCTACCTCGCGAACAGTGCGAGATCATAGATGCCTTCTTCGCCGAGAAGGCGAAGTCGGGCATGGTGCGGGAGTCGAAGTCCCCGCACTCGACGCCGACCTTCTGCGTTCGGAAACCGAACGGGAAGTGGCGTCTGGTTCACGCTTACAACAAGCTGAACAATGCGACGGTACCGGCACAGACGCCGATCCCTCCCAAGGATGTGTTGTTGAACAATAAGTCGGGTTGTACGCTGTACAGCGCCCTGGATCTGGTAGACGGATACTACCAGATCCTGATGCGGGAGATTGACACTCTTCTCACCGCAGTGAGCATCCCGCTCGGGATGCTCTGGGAGTGGCTAGTGATGCCACAAGGGTTATCGAATGCCCCAGCGACGTTCAATCGCTTGGTCACACAACTGTTTAGACCATTGCGTACGTTCGCTCAGACGTACTTTGACGATATATTCGTCCATAGCCGTGCCGAAGGCGGCCATACGGCTATGGAGGTGCATTTGAAGCACCTCCGTCGAGTGTTTGAGGTCATGAGAGCTAACAAGCTCTATGCCAACATCGACAAGTGCGTCTTTGCAGCTGAGGAGATAAAGGTCCTCGGCTGCTTTGTCAGCAGGGTCGGCGTACGCGCCGATCCAGGGAAGGTCAAGGCCATAGCGGCTTGGCCGACCCCGAGGTCGCAGAAGGACCTCCGGAAGTGGTTGGGCTTAGCCAACTATCTTCATAAGTACAGCGCAGGGTACGCTGAACTTGCTCGACCCTTGTCGGATCTCTTAAAGAAAGATGCCGACTGGGTCTGGGAGCGACAGCACCAAGATGCTTTTGATAGCATCAAGGCGAGCTTACAGCAAGCGCCAGTCCTGGCCTTGCCGGACGAGAACAAGTCATTTAGCGTCGTCTGGGACGCTTCTGACTATGCAATAGGCTGTGCGCTATTGCAGAAGGACGATGAAGGACACGAACGTGTCATCTCCTTCCAGTCCAGGCAGCTGAAGGCTGCCGAACGGAACTATCCCGTTCATGACAAGGAGCTACTTGCAATGAAGTACGCTCTTGTCAAATTTAGAGTTCATCTCTTGGGCACGAGGCCCTTTGTGATCTATACGGATCACGCGTCCTTGCGGACTGCCACCAACTCGCCGCATCTGTCACAGCGGATGGCGAGGTGGCTGTCATTCTTCGCGGAATACAACTTCCGCGTTGAATACAAGCCGGGCAAGCTGAATGTGCTTGCCGATGCATTGTCGCGTCGGCCGGACTATGTGCTAGCTCATGTCAGTCGGGTCACGACAGATCTATACGATCGGATACGCTTGGCGTATCAGGAGGACGAGAACTACACACCACTGGTGCAGTTCTTGTCCGATGGCAAGGACGCCAAAGTCGACAGGCTTTCGCCTCGACAGCGGGCGCAGCTCCATCGTTATGAGCTGGCCGATGGGTTACTCCATTACAGAGTAGACCCCAGAGATCCTCCTCGGGTTGTCGTTCCAAACGACGAGGATCCGAAGTATGACATACTTCTGGAGGCGCATGATGCGCCGATAAGTGGCCATCTTGGCCAAGAGAAGACCTACCAAATGGTCTCTCAGACATTTTGGTGGCCCCGCATGTATAAGTGGGTGGCACACTATGTCAAGACATGTGAAACATGTCAGAGGGTGAAGCCTTCGGGCCACGCCTCGGCTCCACTGCAGAGCCTACCAGTACCAGCGGACAGCTGGAAGTCGATGAGTCTCGACTTCGTCTTCGGCCTACCGGCCGATGACAGGGGCAACACCGGCATATTGGTGTATGTCTGCCGTTTGAGCAAGATGGTGCATCTTGCTCCGGTACGTGACAAGGTCACTGGGAAACAAGCTGCACAGCTGTTCCTAGATAGCGTGTTTCGCTATCATGGTCTACCAGAGACCATAGTCTCGGACAGAGACCCGCGTTTCACGGGTGCGTTCTGGGACACCCTGTTCCAATTGTTGGGAACTAAGTTGACGATGTCAACTGCGGACCATCCGCAGACGGATGGTCAGACGGAGCGCGTCAACCGCGTGCTCGAAGATACTCTGTGTAGTATCTGTGCGAAAGCACCTCGGTCCTGGTCGGACCAGCTTCCTATGGTTGAGTTTGCACTCAACAATGCGGTACACGCATCAACGGGGTTTAACCCGTTCTACTTGAATGGGTTACGACACCCCCAGGTGCCGCTAACCTTGCGGGGAGGCACCGTGGCCTCCATCGTAAGTGGGGGAGAGGCTCGGAAAGCCTTTTCCTCCCAGGTCTCGGAGATCGAGACAGAGTCTTTATTGAGACAGTTGTCGTCATTTATAGACAACAGGCTGATGCTATCAGCCGGGTTAGAGACGCAATGGCGTCGACCCAGAACGGACAAGAGGAGTACTCAGACAAGAATGGTCGAGGAAACTTATCCGTGTTTATGGTTGGGGACTTGGTCCTCTTAAACACTAAGAACCTACCGTTAACGTTGGTTCGCTCCATTGGGAGTAACAAGCTGAAGCATCGCTTCATTGGACCCGTTGGGGTCCTCGGCAGGCACGGCGCTGCCTATACCATCGACCTCGTGAAGACAATGGCGACGCACCCAACGTCTTACGTGGGGCGTCTTAAACGGTACGATGGTCCGTAGGATCTTCGCCCTGAGAGGGCAAAAGAAGATCAAGAGTGGGCGAGCTCCCCCCTTCAAATCGAGGTTGAGTCTCGCGGACAACACCAACAGGGGTTGTCAAAGCCTGCAAAATGGAATGCAGGCTGGCACCCATGCGGCTCACAAAAAGAGTACGCTGGGGTCACACGGTATGAGCTCCGTCAAGAGCTATACCCATAAGCCGAGTGGGAAGAATACCACTGCGGCCCATAAGAGGGCACGTGACCGTGCGCCTCACTGGCAAGAGCATCAAGGCTCCGACGGAGTCCCATTAAGCCGGAAGCTGGGACTCGGCGGTTAACCCGCCCGTGGAGCTCCCGAGTCTCGCGACCGAGAGTGCCCATGTCCTGACGTAGGACATCAGGGCAGTTGATTTGCCAAACTGGGCGGCGGCTAGAACGCCAAGCCCAATGTCAAGTGCAATCTTGATCGCATATATTCGATCACGGGATTGATGCACTTCGTCCTGCAGAAAAGACTCTGCAGGACCAGGACTCGAAGGTCCCGCTGGATCAATATGAATTCCAGCTGAGCTTCAGCTTGGAGCTCCTAGACTGGGCAACCCTTGTGAGGGACCAGTGACCTGTGCAACGAAGGAGGTATTCTCCGGCTGCACCGAAGGGAATCCCCACACGGGGTGGAGACCTCCCTTGGTCTCAGACTTCTTCCGAAGTCTAGTAAATTCCTTTAAGGGAATTTGGTGCGGTGCAAGAAGCACGCACCTGGCGGCCTCTATGTTCTCGATGAATAGAGACACGCCCTTAATCAGGTGGCGCACGTACGCACCCATGGAGGTATGACCTCCTGTCAAGTGGACGTGGGCCCATGAGCTGCTCATGGAACAGCAGAGAGCCATGGCCCTCATGGGGGGAATACCCTGGAGCATGGGTAAGAACCCAACGCTCAGTGTGAGTACGCTCACGATGGACTGGCTGTCTAGCTAGTCGAGCAGCAAGCAGTTCTTCTTGCTGCTCATCGAGGTTGTTCACAACCTCAAGAGGCTCTTCGTTATATGCCTCATTAAGATCCTGGTCGCTTATGTGAAGCGACTGAGAGGCGCTGCGCTTCCTGGCGCTGGCCTCATTGGCATGGTTAGCCGTGTTGGTAACCTGGGCACGTCGTTTGCCTTTTGCCAATGTTAAGTTCTTAGGAGGTAAAGCCTCCTTGGCGTCCACGTTGCCGTGGACGTCATCGGCACCACCAGCTGTGGTGCCTGTGTCCGGATTGTTAATCGCGGACTTGGACTCAGTGTTTTAGTCCTTACCCTCGTCGCCAGGGCAAACGACAAGGGTATCGTCAGTCAAGCTGACTTGAGACTTGCTCATGGACCTGCGGATGGGCCTTGGGTCCTCGCAGTGGTCCGGTGATGACGACGGAGATCGTCTGTGGAGCGAGCTAGTGCTCGCTGCCACGTCAGGTGCATCTTGCACCTTGTTTGCTTTCGCAATGACATCAAATGATGTCTTGGCTTTGCCGCGAGGCTTAGCCGTCTTTGACTTGGGCTTCGCAGCCTTTGTCTTTGAGGGCGCAGAGGCGCCACTTGAGCTTCCCCTTTGGGGCATGCTCTGAGGTCGATGTGGAGACCTTGGGGACGTAATGGCAACGTGCCTGAAGCTCTGTGAGAGCAGGGAGCCGTAGCGCAAGAGCTCGGCGGCCCGTCGAAGAGTTTCGACTCTTCGAGTGAAATGTGAAGGGTTCACATTTGCCTCATTTTGATTGGGTGAAAATCCAACCTAAGTGGGGGAGGATGTAACGGGGTTACATGAAGGGGTACCCTAGAAAGGGTACCGCCTCTAAAAGTAGATATACTTCTGTGAGTATTCGTTTTAGATACTCACTCGTGGGCGGTGTGGACCACACCACTGCCACGTAGGTCTAGGTGGCTGAGGGCCAACCAATAGCATTTGACTTACCTGTTATATGCATACTAGGAAAAGATTATAGTTAATTAGGAGTTTGTATTACAGGCCAAATGAACCTAATTAACTATAAATAAATCAGTCTTAAACTTACTCCGAACTAGCTATTAAGTCCCTTAAGACCAGGACTTGTGAACTGTCGTTCACTAGGAGTTTGTATACTCCTGATAGCACGCTTCCTCAAGCAAGGTGCTCGTGTGACCCCGTCACAATTTGTAAGCCACAACCCTTCTCGATTGGTGACGGTACAGCCCCCCGTTACCGTAATCTTCGTACCCACCTTCAGGCAAATCACAAGAATGGGACATTCATATTCGTATGGAAACTCAACTATAGAATGATCACTTAGTCGCAATTACGTTGTCTACCTACACTGGTCGTAGTGCTCTTTGCTTTTCCCTCCACATTTTACCCATACAGTTTTAGCTCCCCGTTGATCGATAGTGTGCTTTGGCACATATTCAAAATATAGCGGTTTGGTCGGCGTTATATATCTTAGTAATTCCTTCGTCGATTTTACATCGATTTGACTGGATTTTGTATAGCACAGTAAACAAGAGCTTATACCTGCTCCTCGCGAAAGGGTTAAAAGATCAAGGCGTCTGTCCAACCGTATTTTTTTCGAGATGAAGATCAACGATACTGTTATCCTCTAGTTGACATAAATTCACTCCCCTCCATGGATAGCTTAATCGGGCAGCTCATCCCCTCTTCCGTTTCCGGCACCTGCGCACCGCATTTCATTGACGAGAAGAGAGTGAAGGTCGTTGACGAGAGGAGAGTGAGGAGGACATCTATTTTAAAGCCACATTTTCAATTTTCAGTTATTACTCGCTTTAAAATGCAAAACACTACCAGTCCAACTCTTTAGTATGTGGTCGAACCTCTATTTGTATTATCAACTAACCATACTTCAGTAGACGACAGTCAGCGTTCGAATTTCCCAGATACGTAGAATTCAGCGACGCGATAGACCCCCCCGCCTACCGTGACTTCCTTTGCGTGGCGTTGTGGGGCGAGCTTCAAGCCCTGGCTTCTTGAAACACGCATCTTACCCATGCTTTTGCCTGAACGTGGTGTACAACGCTTTGAGGTTATCTGACACCGCTGACTTTCCGTTGACATCGGCCGTGGAATAATGATATATTTTCCATCGTCGGAACACGTTATAGCGGTACCAGTGATTATTCTCCATCTTATCCAGCTTGAACTTGGCGAACAAGTTTGCCCCGTATTTCCTCTCTTCCTCGTCATAATCAGGAAGTTTGTCTTCCGTCGTTTGGTGGCTTCGAAGAAATCTGTTGTCCTCGCCAGCGAGAACATGTGAGGAGTGAACAACGTCCACGTTCGACACAATGGTCTGATCGGCCTTTGACACTGCCGTGCCACTTGCAAGGAAGGCGACCGCGAGAACCACAAAGGTCGTGTTGGAGAGGCGCATGGCTGGATGTTGGTCTTGAGGACTGGAGGAGGAATTGCGGAATGAGCATGCAGCAGTTGTACGGCGCCCTCTCGAGTAGCTCAAATGAAGCAACAAGCTAATGATTGTTCTTTTATACTACAATTTTTAAGGACATAGCCGTATTGGTACGATCTCGGATCCTATCTGAATGGCGTAGGCGTGTTGGAGAATACCCTGTATTGGCTACTCTTGCATCTTTCTGTGACAGGCGTGTCACATTTACAAACTACACGATGATTGGACATAACAGAAGTTCAATGCTTGCTCTTGATCATTCACTTGCGTGGTAGATAAAGAAACAAACAACTTGGATTTGAAAATGATAAAGTTTTGGATAAGCACCCAAGACATAAATCTAAACAATGGGTGCCAGTTCATGGTTGTAAATTTCTGTCTTATTTGCTTGAATCGACCAATCACATTGCTAGCAGTTCAAATGAATAAGAGTCAGAGCCGGCTTGTGGCTACACTGTCGACTTTTGAGAAAGATTTATCTTGGGACTCAATTCTCGCAAAGCAATTAATTACTGCAGCATTCTTGAGATTTGACTAGGGCGCTTTTTGAGGAAGGAATTTCGGTATATGAGAACGTCTGTTTGCACTCCATCATGATTACGATTTCTCAAGTGCTTACGAAATGGGAACGTCTGTTCGCATTTCACCATCAGTGCTTACGATTTCTCAAGTGCTTACGAAAAATCGTAAGCACTACATATATCAATACACACTTCAGGGCTTTGCTATTGCATCAAGCGACAAAGTGTTGTCTAGAAGCTTATTTTGAAATTACTGGGGATCAACCAAGATCGTCCTTGCGTACTGTCAACAAAATCAACGATGTGGCTCACCTTCTTCTTTTACCTGGTGGTGACCATGTCCATCCTAATCTGTGTTGGCTTCACTAGCGCTGAAAACATCGACAACGGTTTTCGACGACTTCACGTGCCCGATACTGTCCAGGACCAGTGATATCATCGCGAAATTCATCCCAGGTCTGAAGGGTAGTGACAACAAGATGGCCAAGTTGGCAAAGATATTCACTAACCCGGACTCAACATTCAAAATTGCGGATGACGAGGTGACCAAGATGGCGGTTTTGATCATGAAGGCGGACACTGGCGATGGAGTCGGCTTCACCAATGACGAGGTGGTCAAGTTCGCAATGGGTTTAGCTGTAATGCAAAAGAGCGCCAAACTTACGGATGATCAGGTGATTAAGATGTCCAAGATACTTGCTGGCTCGAAGAAGGTAAAGGAAGCAACCAAAGTCAGCGATGACGAAGTGGCCACGGTGACTACAATCTTCAAGAAAGCAAATGCTGGAGCGACTGGTGAGACGACGTTTACTGATGACGACCTGGCCAAACTCGGTAAAGGCTTCACAGCTGCACAAAAGGAGTCCGGCCTCAGTGATAAACAAGTAGGCAAGCTAGCAAGATGTTTGTTGAAGCAAAGCAAGTGTCCTCCCTCAGTAGTGAACAAATTCTCAAACTATCGCAAGAGCTCGCTGTAGTGGCGCAGAAAGACAAGAAGTCGTGGTCTGCGCTCAAGAAGGTTATTGTGGGCACACTTGGCGTTAGTGTGGGCGGGGCTGTAATCTACGCAACCGTCAAGTTGGCAATCAAGGACTCGGCTCCGGTCGCTCCGGCACCGACTACTTCGAGTGAGGCCTAATTTCTCCTGCCAAAGCCAAATGTATGACAGGATATAATGAGAAAAAGTTTTGGAGGATGTTATGTTCCTCTGCTCGATGCATGTGGCGGTTATTGAAAGTGAGAATACTCCCACTCGTAGTACCACTTTAAACATTTCTCTATCAGTTCTCGGTTTGGACAAGGACAATTTCGTAGAACTCTGTAGTGTATAGGGTATTCACGAGATCTGAATTGTGTAACAGTCCTCTTTCTAGTGATATCATATATTGCCCTCCATCAAGGGAGATCGCTTTGGTCCCCCGATGAACAACTCTTTACGATACTATCCTTTTCCATAGTCGTTGTATCTGGATTAGAGCTCGCTATAAGATCAACTTTAGTAAGAACATTTTGAGAAAGTGTTCAGCAGTTAGAAAACGATATATTTATTAGCCAATTACATGGGAATATGAGAATAGACGGCTTACCCGAGCCTTGCAGTTCGTACCACCCAAACCACCATACTCGAAGGTCCCGTTCCAGCAACCAGTTTGGGGTGCATTAAACGGATCCGGAATTTAAAATAAATTACCGATTAAACTGATCAAGCTGTTTTATGTGGGTTATGGAAGGCACCCAATGCACCGTGATTAAACTTTAATGCGCGACCTTTTGGACGATTTGGAGTTTCATCTTTACGATAGTGTGCCTAAACCACGATCCTTAGTTTTGCACAATGCAGAGCAGTCTAGCAACTACGGATCGACTTGAGGTTGCGTTGGAGTCTAGCGTCGCCAACGTCTTCATAAATCTCAAGGGAACTGGATGCAACACCGACCAAGGCATCACGCGGCCATGGGTGAAACCAATCGATGACTGTGCAATTCACAAGACCGCATGATGCCAATACTAGTATTTTGTTTGACGCAATCTCATATGAAAACTGTGATTTTAGATGTTTTAAAACGTTAGTGGTGGCTTTAAACACTTGTCAAGTTGAGGTAAAAAGCGCAAACGTCGTAACTACTAGAAAGCTCTCCACCTTAGAAAGGCCATGCGTTTTTAAGTTTCGGTTCGAAATTGCCATTGTTGAAGGGTGTGTTTGCATTGCCAAAAGACACCGAGTTCAAAGCACGACGGGCATCCTCGCTCATTTGATCCCACATAATGAGGTCTTGGAACGTACCAGTATCGCCGGTGACATCGAGGTCGTGGTTCTTCGGCCAGCCGTGTTGGTATCGAACCTTGAGACTTGTACCGTCAATCACGTACACCGGACACGGGTTGTACTTCTTATAACCATTGTGCGACGATACCGAGCAACCCAGGATCTTCGGTTCCGGTACATCCGGATTGTCAATGAACACAATGGCGTGCTCCCAGTCGTGGCGGTGGCCCATGCGAGATGATGGAGAGTCCTTCGGAAAATACCATGAATACATGATCGCCCAGACACCATCGAGCCACGTCGCGCGGCCGTAGACCTGGGAGCCATGACCAGATCTTCGACATCCACCCCTGGGACTACCAGAGGTTTGGAGTCCACCGCTGGTTTCACCAATGTCGTTCACTGCAGGGTAAGGAACACACCCCGTCCTGATTTGAATTTGAGGTTTGAATTTGACACCGGCCTTCTCGGAGATCGTGACCGGTTCGGGCTGACCAAACGGCTTCACTTCGTCGTGACCAATGGTCTTCGTCACCCATGGACCAGGATCTGGTGTAGGAGCAGGCGTTGGAGCAGGCGTTGGAGCAGGTGTCGGAAGTGGTGTGGGTTCTGGTGTTTGTACTACTTGCCGAGGGTCCGGTCTCGTCGGAGATATCGTTACGTTCCGAGTTATGTTCCGTTTAGGAATCTTGTCAAGAATAACTCCGAAATCCAAGTACTTCACGGTTGGCTCCCGGGTGCCGACAGAATCTTGTCGTTGGGAAGCGTCATCCGATTCGAAATTCACTTGGCCGGTTTGGGCTTGGACTTGAACTACAGCAAACCCCACAAAACTGACCCACAGGAAGGTGTAAATGGTCATCGTCTATTCAAAGGAAATTGCGGAATATCGACTGTTAATCGTTCGCTATAGTGTTGACAGGCAATTGGTAAACGTAATTACTATTATACGTCAGATCACGGATGTTATCATGCCGAACCTGCCGAACCATGTGGTATCGTTGGAGATTAAAAGCCAGTCAAATCACTTGGTCCTTGAGCGACTTAAAAATATGTGAACTATCATCAATTATATCCAAGTAATAGTCTGTTTTTGTGCAGGAACCAATTTGCTTGCAGTGTTCCAAAACAATAACACAATATCACACCAATACCCTCTAACCTTCGGTTCATTCTCATTATTTAGAGATGCATTGTTATTAGAATGAGTTGTTCGATAAAGATATGACTGTGAAACTTCTCGTGCTGCTGCAACCATTTAACGCTCGACTGAAGGTCCTTCAGATAAAATCTGACCTCAAATTACTTGATCTTTCTCTCCTGATGGAATCCTATTATTTCACGATTTATCGACATCGACAGCAATTCGGACTGCTTCTGCAGATCACATCTTGTGTGATTCAAATCGTAACCTACCCGATGGAGAAAGCGCCTAGTCTGTTCATCACAATGCATGTGCTATCGTTTACTTGCACCGGAGATTATTCCGCTTTGAATTACTGATAATAATTAGGGAAGTTGGTCGTGAGACGAGGAAAAATTGTATAACAAATAATTTTCCTAGATCCCTAATATTCTCTTGATGAGGACTACAACGCGATAAACAATCGTGAAACAACGTTTATGACAGAACATGTGTGGTAAGATGAGCACAAAGCAGGTCTTGTTGAGGCAGTACCACAAAATTCAGTTAGCTAACATCCCGTTATCATGACGGGATGACATTGGATAGTGTTCACGACTGTTATCTCTCAAACCGACTCTTCAGCAACACTCAATAGTATATTAATTATTATAGTGGAAGATTTGATAACGTTCTTTTTGTCAATATACTGTAACTGGGTTACATGAGTACCCCGGATAGGGTACACTCCAGTTTTTGTGAATATTCACGTCGGTGGTGTGGACCACACCACTACCACGTAGGTCAGCCCAACCAATATTATTTGACCTACTTTTATATGCATATATAGAAACAAATTATAGTTAATTAGTAATTTGTATTACAGGCCAAATGGACCTAATTAACTATAAATATAAATCAGTCTAAAATCTACTCTAAGCTGGCTATGAAATCCCCTAAGACCAGGGACTAGTGAACTGCCGTTCTCTTATAGTATGTATACGCTTAATAGCACGCTTACTCAAGCAAGGTGCTCGTGAGACCCCGTCACACTTGGTAGCACTTGTAGTCAATCCACACCTACGCGGGTAGATTGACCACCTGAATCCTCTGTGGCTCCTACAAGGTAAGCCAAGATGGATAGAGGGGAGTTCCCGCATCTGACTGACGCTCCGTCTGAGTCGGTCCGAAAGATGGTGGGCATCTTTGGAGGAGATGCCCTCCGAAGCTTGGCGGCTGCTACGCCGGCCGAGCAGGTCGAACGCATCGAAGCGTTCGACACGTACGAGAGAGGGCTTATCGCTCACGTGCAGGGGTTGCAGACCCCCGTGGCTGAGATGAAGCCAGCCCAACCTATGCCTTTGAGGCTTAAGGTTAACCCCTATGAAGGGAAGGAGGGAGAGAACCTCCACTTCTGTGTCCGAGAGGTCGAGCTCGCGATGGACGAGGCTCTAATCTGGACCGAGCGACTTCGGGTCGCTTTCGCCCTATCCAACCTGGGAGATCGGGCGAAGACCTGGGCGTACACGCGCGAGGCGACAACGCCGGGTTGTTTCACAACCTGAGCTCAGCTATGCCAACAGCTTAGAGCCGCCTTCCTCCCGGCGAACTACGAGTATCGCCAGCGCTCGCGCTTCCTTGCCTGTAAACAAGGGAAGCGTGAGCTGCATGAGTACACCCAGGAGATGCGAGTACTCGCTGCATCTCTGGTAGGGAACCCCCTACCTGAACACATCAAGGTGATAGTGTTCATGGATGGCCTGAAGGTGGGCCATCCCACACACAGTTGTTCCGCATGCATGCGAACACTATGGAGGAGGCGATCCAGATCGCCCTCCAAGAGGAGTACAGCCATCGACAGGCTCGTACTCCTACGTCGGTGTGGCAAGGCCACAATGCGTCGTCAGGCGCAGTGCAAGGAGCTCCAGCAGCTGGAGCTAGCACCGGGCCGGTACCCATGGAACTGGGTACGGCCGTACAGAGCTCCATCCGTTGCTACGGATGTGGGAAGCTCGGGCACAAGCAACGTGCCTGCCCTGCGGGAGGGCAAAGGAAGTTCCCTTCCAAACCTAGGGGCTCGAGGGGCCCGTGGCAGAAGCCGCGACCCAAGGGCCAGGGGAACTGGGGTCACCAGTAGGGGCAGGGTGCCCTACTGGGGAAGATCTAAGTCCCCATGCTAGGAGTGCGGACGGCGCACGCCATGGAGGCTTAGCCCCTGAGAGCCTGGGTGCTCTCGAGACGAGGAAAAGCAGCGGCGGACTGCTCGTGGTACACGCAAATGTACGGGGATATGGAGATCCCTTCATAATCCTGGTTGATTCTGGGGTGTCGACGAACTTTGCTCGACGCCAGACGGTCCCGCGAAATGGCGACAAGTATCGACGCTTTGCGTGAAAGCGAAGGCAGGGGCCAGGTCTCGGTGAGACTTGCCGATGGTACGGTGGTTAACGTACCTGGGTTCCGGATGGACTTGGCTGTAACGTTTGAGGACTTTGACACCACGGAGTCGTTCCTTGTCCTAGACATGGACAAGTACGACTTGATCCTGGGCATGACGTGGCTCGGAAAGCACGAGCCCTGGATCGATTGGCGTAGCAAAGGCATTGGGGTTAGCCGGCCCGCAGTCCCCGACAGAGCTTTGGTGAGTAATGTTCCCACCTCTGTCCGGGACTGGGGCACCAGGGATGGTCGCCAAGGCGCTTATGCGCCCGAAGAAGTAATGGGAGTCACTGACTCCAGTGAAGATGTTGCGATGAGCCTCGCAACCGATCATGAGACCAAGGCTCATTGCCAAGCGTGTGGGATTGCCGCGACGGCAAGTCCCAACGCTGAGAGTCGTCGCGCCGTATGGGCTTCGACTGTGGCAGTGCCGGACGGCACTGACCAAGTGGTAACATTGGTCCGCAAGCAGCAGATGCTGCTGAGGAGAGCGCTGAAGTCGTCTCCTGTGTGAGTAACATAGGTCCACAAGTGGGTAACATAGGTCCACAGGCGGGTAACGTAGTTCCGCAAGCGGGTAACATAGTTCCGCAAACAGCTGAAGCTGCTGAGGTGGACGCTGAGAGCGCATCCGGCGTGGGTAACATAGTTCCACGCAGGGTCGAAGAGACCGAGAAGATTGAGAGCGCAGCGTGCGTCTCTAGCGTGGGTAACGTAGTTCCACGCGGGATCAAGAAGACCAATACGAGGGCGGAGGTGTCGTTGGGCACCTCCCGTGTGGATAACCAAGTACCATCTTCAGGGTCTGAGACTCCACCGGCCCAGCCGGTCAAAGATCAATATCATGTCTTCGACGCCGTGTCCGCTCGTCAAGTTAGGGCAGGTTCCGTCCATCTGGAGGCACTGCCTGAGGTATCAGCATTGCTGAACCTCGAGGAATTGTCCATGAAGGACTTCCTAGCCGAGTTGAAGGCCGGAGAGATTGCGGAGATGGTGCTCCTGAAGTCGGAGACCTCTCCTGAAGATTTGAACTCTTCCTCCGTAATGGACGAGGATGTCCTGGAGGGGTTCACGAAGCAGCGCGCAACACGCTTGGGTTCTGAGATCCTCAAGAACCCGGAGGATCCGGTATATCTTCTTGTGAAAGAGTACTCGGATGTGGTGTCGAAACACCCACCATCACAACTCCCGCCGGATCGGGGAGTACGACACCAGATTGACCTCGTGCCTGGGACAAAGTACTGTGTAACGAGGCAGTGGCCTCTACCTCGCGAACAGTGCGAGATCATAGATGCCTTCTTCGCCGAGAAGGCGAAGTCGGGCATGGTGCGGGAGTCGAAGTCCCCGCACTCGACGCCGACCTTCTGCGTTCGGAAACCGAACGGGAAGTGGCGTCTGGTTCACGCTTACAACAAGCTGAACAATGCGACGGTACCGGCACAGACGCCGATCCCTCGCAAGGATGTGTTGTTGAACAATAAGTCGGGTTGTACGCTGTACAGCGCCCTGGATCTGGTTGACGGCTATTATCAGATCCTGTTACCGGAGATTGACACTCTTCTCACCGCAGTGAGCATCCCGCTCGGGATGCTCTGGGAGTGGCTAGTGATGCCACAAGGGTTATCGAATGCCCCAGCGACGTTCAATCGCTTGGTCACACAATTGTTTAGACCATTGCGTACGTTCGCACAGACGTACTTTGACGACATATTCGTCCATAGCCGTGCCGAAGGCGGCCAGACGGCTATGGAGGTGCATTTGAAGCACCTCCGTTGAGTGTTCGAGGTCATGAGAGCTAACAAGCTCTATGCCAACATCCACAAGTGCGTCTTTACAACTGAGGAGATAAAGGTCCTCGGCTGCTTTGTCAGCAGGGGCGTCGTACGCGCTGATCCAGGGAAGGTCAAGGCCATAGCGGCTTGGCCGACCCCGAGGTCGCAGAAGGACCTCCGGAAGTGGTTGGGCTTAGCCAACTATCTTCATAAGTACAGCGCAGCGTACGCTGAACTAGCTCGACCCTTGTCAGATCTCTTAAAGAAGGATGCCGACTGGGTATGGGAGCAACAGCACGATATCCGTCGTCTGCTTCAATCGATGTAGCTGCGGCGAAGTGGTTCTGCGAAATCGCAAGATCGCAGGAGTCCTCTTGCACACTGCGCCCGAACTGCCGACTAACGGAGGGGTACTCCGATCTTCCGTGAAGTTACTTGATCTCACCTTGTGTACCCGTCGGTGGGACTAGATCGCTCCTCGGGTGATCTTGATTAGACGCGCTTGTTGTCGATCTAGCTGTCTGACAGGACAGCGGGAAAGGTGGCAGCAGCAGGGATACTTCTACTCACTGCGCCGCGTAGTTATTGAGCTTCGATCTTGGTTGTACTCGATCGATCTTGCCTCGACCAGTGTCGATCTTAGCTCGGGGGGGGTCTTGGGGTCGTTGTGTGACCTTTATCCAATAGCTTCCAATACGTGCTTGCCGCTTCCTATAGCAGGGCCTTGAGATTTGAGGGTTGACGAACGTCCAGTCAAGCAATCTGGGCGTAGGGGTTCCACTTGGTGTCGATCTTGATCCTGCGTGACGTCGGGAGGGCCAATCTCGTATATCCCTACCCGGAATAGAGAAGAAGAAGGAAGACTTGTGTAGTAGAAGGTAAAAACAACTCTGAATTAATGGTTAATATCCTATGTTTCCCATCTGTGGCTATCCATACCGCACTGGCTTCTCAAAACCCATAATAATGCTAAGATCGATATTTACCTGTCAGGATCGATATTGCGTGGGTACAATCGTCTTGGGCAGGGATGATGGCACACGCATTCACTTGGTCATTATAGTGAGTGTCACTATACCGAGGATCACCGTAGAGAGGGATTGCTCTTGATCTTGATTGACGGGACGAGATCGAGATCGGAAAACTTCTTATCTGCTTCACCACATAGCTTCTCGCGCAGGACAACTTGGTAGTTCGATTCTTCAAAGTGTTGGAGCACATGCTCACGGAAAACCACCCATGTGTGATCCTCACTTCTCGTTGTTGATGACCAGTGAGGGAACCAACCTGAGGCTGGATTTCCCATGGATGATCCTGCAATCCTTGGTTGACGCGTGTTGGTGTCTTCAATGGTGATGTCATTGATTCCAAACGCGTTCTCAACTTGGAGTAGCCATTCTCGCACGTCCTCGCCCCTCCTACCAGTGACCTTAGGTAAGTAACTTGGTACTCGTGTGTATTCTCTCATTGCTTGGTTAAGCCGATCGATCTCAGCGAGTAGTTGATATTGGTTGGTATGGGCTCTTTCTGGACAGGTTGATGGGACAAACAAGTGCTACCAGTGTTTCAATTGTGGAAACGGGTCTTTGAGGGAGGGCGCCAAAAGCGAATGTGAGCCCCCCGCAGTCCAGGCAGAGAGAAGCTTCTAGAAGCTTCCACAGCTGCCCTACATCTGCTTTCTCTAATTAATACAATGTTACTATACTATACTAATTCTAGGTAGAACTAGACTACCTCCTATTGGTTATAAAATTAACCAATCTTGATACAACACACTTCACTTCGTTCGTGTCTTCACCTTTCTAAGGAACTGAGTGTAACAAGCAGTAAATTAACTAGTCTAGCAGGTTGAATGTGAATGATAGTCGGACTACATGTGAGGTTTTCCAATTATATTCAGTGCTAGCACTTTAGTATGTATAGGATACTGTCAGGCCGCTTGTGTTGCGTCTTCTTGTCTGCTTTGCTGTGTGATTTGGTTGCTGCACTATTTGCTGCAGTACTGAGCCACTGTTCTTTGGAAACGCCACAACGAGAGGCATCCAACATCGTGAGCGAGTGATTTGACCACAAACTTTGTTTCAGAACTCCAGCAGCTGTGGGTGTCAGTGGGTTGTTTGCGATGCTGAGCCAACAAAGGTGCTTGTTATAGTGCACCAGATATGATAGCGCTAAATATCCCTGCTTGTCGTTGAAGAGACTCAGCATATTGTCGGAGATGTCGAGGGCTGTCAGCGTTTTGTGGAACGACATGGCGCCCAGAAGAATCCGACAACCTTCAGGTTGCAAGTCGTTGCTTGCAATGCTAACACGTACGAGAAATTGTCGACATGACAATGGTTAGCACTATTATCAAACTCGCTACCGAGTTAGGATACCTTAGGTAGCGTAGGCGTGACCTGACACTCTGGATCGCTTTCGAGAGCGTGAGAATACCTTCGTGCTGCGGTCGGTACGCACTGCCGACGAGGTCGCACGCATCGAGCTCCAGGAACTGCAAAGAATTGTTGGTCACAAGAGCATTGCCGAGAAGGCGAGCTCCTTCCGGTCCGAGTGGGTTCTTGGACAAGCTAGACGTAGACAGCACGAAGATAAGGATGTGATCTGCTACATCAACACAACAAGATTGAAACACTGGGATCGCACCACAGTCGAACCAACGGCGTGTTGATCTGCGAGACATAGTCCAATAGACAGACCACGCGATGCGGCGAGACATGGCAGTTAACCATCTTCAAAGCGATCTGCTTCTCCGGCACTCCTTCCTTTCGTTCACACAGCACAACGACGTAGGGAGTTAAAACGCGTGGCAATTCCACAGCACTATCTCCATCTTGCTGCTGTGCAAGGACTGCCAGTCCATCTGCTTTTAGGGCTCTCTCCTTCCTAGCCATCATCAATGAGACGCTCGATTCGAGGCTCAACGGGGTCCGTTCGTGAAGAGACCCTCAACAGACACAACCAGCTCTCCATCTGCCTGTATTAGAAGAATGCACACCGTAAAATCAGCAGCACGTGCTTCCATATGAATAGCTTACCACACACTCAGTAGAAGCGTCAACAATCACGGTATTCAAAATGTGCTGTCGATTCCTTTGCAAGGTTCCTGCACCTAATAGAGTCAAGTCCTTTACTTGCCAGTCTTCTTAATCTGGATAGCCAGACCAATGATGAACACCGCAAGCATAGCAACGAGGTATCCCCACCACTCCTGGGGAATGTCGTACACGTAGTCTCCGTCCTCGTCCTTGTAGCGGTAGTCCTTGATAGCTGTGAGCTTGGGGAAGTCTCCGATAAAGTATCCAGCTCCGTTGATCAGTACCACAGCTCCGACCAGCGCCGTTGCCACAATGATAGCAAGTCTCTCGATCTTGAAGGCCAATAGACCACAGATGAGACCCAATACAATGGCGAGAATGAGTAGACCCGTCGTGGGGTCATTGGGGTAGATCCTGTAGCCAAATGAGGCGTTGACAATGGTAGCCAAGAAGACGCCACCAGCTGCTCCAATAAGGAAGATGCCTGCATTGTAGACAGAGACCACGAGCGAGCCCAAGATGAGGCCTCCGATGAGGAAGGCGATCCAGAAGGCGGTGCGTTCGTACGATTTGCCGTCTACAATGTACTCGACAATGGCCGAGACAATGTAGCCACCTACAAGGAACCCGCAAGCGAACATGGTGGGACGGAGGAGCTTGTAGCCACATGTAGTCATGGCTGCACCGCCTACAATGGCGATAACAGCGGCGATACTGGGGCCGACCTGGATGGAGTCCGAGATGTCGTCGACGATGCCGTCAGTGGAAGAGGAGGACGAGCCACGGAGCGAGTCCTGGGCCACGACCAGTGAGAAAAAGAGCGTGAGCAGCAGAGGCTGCAACTTGAACGACATGGCGATACACTTGTGCACGAGTCGGCAAATCTCAAAGTGAGTGTGGTGCAGCACAGTGCAGATCAGACAGCTGGACTTTTGGATCCATTTTACTTGGACTGGTTACTCTTACTGTGATTGAATTGGATAGTAAAAGTCATGTTGTGTGGTGATTGGCTGGGTAGTCGGATTTTCGACATTTTTGCAATGGAGAATCCAGACACTGGTGCATGGCATTGACGAGAATCCGAGGGACCTCCGTTTGACTCTCGTCTCAGAGCTTGAATTCGAAAAGCGGCAGCGATATTTAGTTGATTTTATACGGTGGGTAAAGTTCTTTGTCGACTCAGTCCAATAGTGCTGCCGGCTGCTACATGTACCTACTTCCACATGAAGCTCCTCTGCCATTATGGTGACATGGAAGTTCTAAAATATTGCTGTTGACCACTTCGATTGATTATCATGGCTACATTTCTGACTACTAACAATACCTACTTGACCGGCTCTTCAACTACCGTTCTACTGGATATAATAGTAATAGTGCATTGTTCATTCAACATAGGCTATCGCTGGACAGGACTGCAGGGTGCAAGGCCCAAGTCTCCAGCCTCAATTTCAAACTCACTCAGATTCGTTTCATTCGTCATGTACGCATCGCGATACTTGCGCCAACCAAACGGACGTCGGCGTTTACAAGATCGGGTGGGGTCTCTCAGACTTTCTACAATTATCTCGTACAGCTTCAATGCTTGGGGGGCCCACCTCAGTGTTTGTATGATGTCATCCAGTGGCACGAAGCACCATCGGATACATCGGTAAAGTCGCGTCATATCCTCGACTTGTCTAGAGTGTGATCGAGGCAACTGAGCTTCGATTCCGAGGTGGTAAACATCCAAGCCAAAAACCATCTTGTTCAAGCACCGCAGCAGCGTTCGTTCGCCGTTTGGGATCCGCAGACGATCACTGCAGAGCACGAGAGCTAGGGTCTCTACTGGCAATTGCTGCATCTCCGATGTTATCAGTACGTCGGCAGTGTCCGTTCCTACGTTGGGTACATTGTAGAACAGTGTCGTCTGAAGAAGTTGGTGGTACAAGCTGCATATCGGATCGCCCCACAAGAATAACTTACCGCTAACTGTGCACACTGTCCTGCGATAGTAGTTGTGTGTTGGGTTCTCGTAGTTTACCCAACCTTCATCGCGTGCCTGGGTGGTTGGAAGTGACGTTGGTGCTGTTGGTGATACGAGTGTCTTCCACTTGCAATACTGCTGACGGCAATGCTGGTACATGATTTGTGTTTCTTCTGTCACGACAACTCCATCGAGGTTGGAAGGCTGATACTTGACTAAGAGTTGTCCACGGATCCAAAACTCGGGATCATTCTCGAGAGCTGCTGATCCGAGCATGACTTCAGGGTCTTCTGAGTAGAAATGCGGTGACGTGCGACGAATAACACGCCACAACAGTGGTGATGAACCTGTAGCATTAATGCATGCTTGAAGTACAAAATTGCCGAATTCAAGCAAATCCACATGAAGTGGTAGTGAATTGGCACTGGGGGTATTTGTGAAGCATTCGATTCGAGACAACTCCACGTACGGCTCCCACTCGGTAACAAAGTGGTGATGCATCGCACGTAGCGATGGTAGCTGCGGCGATTTGAACTTTCGCTTAATCCACATGACAAGTCCATGGAGCAAATTCCTCCAGAATCCGATAAGACGCACATTATTGATCAAAGCTACAACGACACGGACGAGCATGTCTTGATCATCAATAATACTAATCCACGTCGTTTGAAGTTTGTCCATCGCTTCTTGATACTGAACAGGTTCCAAGTCGTACAAGAAATCCACCAACCGTATGCAAAGATTTCGTCGCATGTCTTCTCGGGTCAACCTTGCAGTCGCCACAATTAATTCCATCCACGTATCCAACGTCACTTGTCTAGCAGCTACTTTTAAGCAGGAATAGCGTACGCGGTCTCCCATCGCAACCCACTGCGAGAACTGCAATGTCTGAAGTGCACTGGTTTCATGCAATAACCGCACCTTGAACGTGTAGACGTACTCGATCACCGGTATCACAGCAATTGCGGCAGCTCCCACTGCCTCCACATGAATCACATCTCCAGGTTTCTCACCAGTTACTACCTCAGCTATCTTCACGTCTTTATCAAATAATTTTCTCGCCCTTTTGTTCGCGAGACCTTGGTTTCCGTCATTTTTCTCCATACTTCGTCGTCTCTTTGTACATCCTTTTATCTCAAGGTTTGGTACATTTTGTCCCTCAATGATGCCTGAATCTTCGTCTCCAATTGCTACACGTTGGTGTGTTGCAGCTAAGCATTTCGTGTATATTAGAGGCTTGAGCAGCGTGATCGTCTGTAATGGACATGACGCTTTCTTTTGATTTCTAGAGACTGTAGTTTTCAATTGAAGCTGAAAGTGTAATGAAGAATTTGTAGTAGTTGGTTCTTTATCTCGAAGTTTGTGTAGTTGTAGGTAAAGCCAAGGCCAACGCAGTTGCAGAACTTCCTCATGTAAACCGAATATGCAACCACCGACGTGCAACAGGACGTCAGGCGGAGCTTGCGAAGCTTCAGGTAGAACAGGACGCTTCCATGACGTTGAAGAGGCGGCTGTGGAGGTGTAGGGAAGATCATTCAGAGCTCCTCTTTGCAGCTCCATCCATGTGCAGCTTTTGAGATTTTGGGTACAGTTCCGACCTTCTTTCCAATAATTGTACCTCATTATCTTTAAACCACCAATAATTGTTTTCACTTTACTTAAATCATTCAAGAGTTGCTGGGGAGTTCCATTGTGGGATTTAAGCAACGTTCCGTACACTAACCACTGGGATTAGAGTTTCAAATTTTAGAAACGCCAACAGGTCTCTCATTTCTCGATTGGTATGATACCAATGTTTTTCAAATAGGGGGAGTCGAACCATGTGTTGTAGCTGAAGCTACTGCGTGCTGTCATTGCAGAGGTTTTGCCCAGCAACAACTGTGACGGGGTCACACGAGCACCTTGCTTGAGGAAGCGTACTATTTAGAGTATACAAACTCTAAGTGAACGGCAGTTCACTAGTCCCTGGTCTTAGGGAACTTAATAGCTAGTTTAGCGTAAGTTTAAGACTGATTTATTTATAGTTAATTAGGTCATTTGGCCAGTAATACAAACTCCTAATTAACTATAATTTATCCTTCATATGCATATAAAAGGTAGGTCAAGTGCTATTGGTTGGCCCTCAGCCACCTCAACCTACGTGGCAGTAGTGTGGTCCACACCACTCACAACAGAGTATTAAAACAAATACCCACAGAAGTATATATACTTCTAAAGGCGGTACCCCTTTCTAGGGTACCCCTTCATGTAACCCCGTTACATCCTCCTCCACTTAGGTTAGGAACACCCCCAACCAATGAGGAGGTAGAAAGAGAGCGCCTCTCTCTTTCCTGTCCTTGTCGATACCCATCGACGAGCCACCGTTGTGGCTTTGAGGCTTCATCAAGCCTTTTGCGCGTTCAAGACACTCGAGGTTTCCACGTCAACCTCCCCAACGATGCCTAAGAAGGCAAGCAATCATGGCGCTTCAGCGCCTTCTAAGTCTAAGACCGCGAGGTCAAAGACTGCCAAGGCCAAGTCGAAAGACAAGGCCGCTCCGCGCAAGGAAACCCGCAAGGCGGCTTCCGAGGCAGCCAGCAAGCGCACCGCTGCTGCTGCCAAACAAGGAGGGAGTCCGCGACGCAGTCGCTCGCACTCCCTGTCACCCGACGATAGGCCGAACTCTCGGTTCGCCTATCGGGACCACAGTCCTGGGTCAGAGTCTCCGGTATTCGACATCCCTATGATCACGGGATCAGAATCTGATGGGGACTCTCCTGGATCCACCAAGGATCCATCTTCTTCTCAGGATGCTCCCTGTCTGACATGTTTCACATGTCTTGACATAGTGTGCCACCCACTTATACATGCGGGTCCACCAAAATGTCTGAGAGACCATTTGGTAGGTCTTCTCGTGGCCAAGGTGGCCATTCATCGGCGCATCATGCGCCTCCAGAAGTATGTCATACTTCAGATCCTCATCGTTTGGAACGACAACCCGAGGAGGATCTCTATGGTCTACTCTGTAATGGAGTAACCCATCGGCCAGCTCATAACGATGAAGCTGCGCCCGCTGTCGAGGCGAAAGCCTGTCGACTAAGGAGTCCTTGCCATCGGACAAGAACTGCACCAGTGGTGTGTAGTTCTCGTCCTCCTGATACGCCAAGCGTATCCGATCGTACAGATCTTCCGTGACCCGACTGACATGAGCTAGCTCATAGTCAGGTCGACGCGACAATGCATCGGCAAGCACATTCAGCTTGCCCGGCTTGTATTCGACGCGAAAATTGTATTCCGCGAAGAATGACAGCCACCTCGCCATCCGCTGCGACAGATGCGGCGAGTTGGTGGCAGTCCGCAAGGACGCGTGATCAGTATAGATCACAAAGGGCCTCGTGCCCAAGAGATGAACTCTAAACTTGACAAGAGCATACTTCATTGCAAGTAGCTCCTTGTCATGAACGGGATAGTTCCGTTCGGCAGCCTTCAGCTGCCTGGACTGGAAGGAGATGACACGTTCGTGTCCTTCATCGTCCTTCTGCAATAGCGCACAGCCTGTTGCATATTCAGAAGCGTCACAGACGACGCTAAATGACTTGTTCTCGTCCGGCAAGGCCAGGACTGGCGCTTGCTGTAAGCTCGCCTTGATGCTGTCAAAAGCATCCTGGTGCTGCCGCTCCCAGACCCAGTCGGCATCTTTCTTTAAGAGATCCGACAAGGGTCGAGCTAGTTCAGCGTACCCTGCGCTGTACTTATGAAGATAGTTGGCTAGGCCCAACCGCTTCTGAAGGTCCTTCTGCGACCTCGGGGTCGGCCAAGCCGCTATGGCCTTGACCTTCCCTGGATCGGCGCGTACACTGACCCTGCTGACAAAGCAACCGAGGACTTTTATCTCCTCAGCTACAAAGACGCACTTGTGGATGTTGGCATAGAGCTTGTTAGCTCTCATGACCTCAAACCCTCAACGGAGGTGCTTCAAATGCACCTCCATAGCCGTCTGGCCGTCTTCGGCACGGCTATGGACGAATATATCGTCAAAGTACGCCTGTGCGAACGTACGCAATGGTCGAAACAGTTGTGTGACGAAGCGATTGAACGTCGCTGGGTATTCGAAAGCCCTTGTGGCATCACTAGCCACTCCCAGAGCATCCCGAGCGGGATGCTCACCGCGGTGACAGGAATGTCAATCTCCCGCATCAGGATCTGATAATAGCCGTCAACCAGATCCAGGGCGCTGTACAGCGTACAACCCGACAGGTTGTTCAACAACACGTCCTTGCGAGGGATCGGCTTCTGTGCCGGTACCATCGCATTGTTCAGCTTGTTGTAAGCGTGAACCAGACGCCACTTCCCGTTCAGTTTACGAACACAGAAGATTGGCTTCGAGTGCGGGGACTTCGATTCCTGCACCATGCCTGACTTCGCCTTCTCGGCGAAGAAGGCACTTATGACCGCGCACTGTTCGCGAGGTAGAGGCCACTGCCTCGTGACACAGTACTTTGTGCCAGGCACGAGATAAATCTCGTGCCGTACTCCCCAATCCGGCGGGAGTTGGGATGGTGGGTGCTTCGACACCACATCCGAGTATTCCTTCACAAGAGGATACACTGGATCCTCCGGGTTCTTGAGGATCTCAGAATCCAAGCGCGTTGCACGCTGCTTCGTGAACCCCTCCAGGACATCCACGTCCATTACGGAGGAAGAGTTCAAATCTTCAGGAGAGGTCTCCGGCTTCAGGAGCACATTCCCGCAATCTCTCCGGCCTTTAACTCGACCAGGAAGTCCTTCATGGACAGTTCCTCGTGGTTCAGCAGTGCGGACACCTCCGCCCTCGTACTGGTCTTCTTGACCCCGCGTGGAGCTCTGTTACCCACGCTAGAGACGCCCGTAGCGCGCTCGATCTTCTTCTCGGTCTCCTGGACCTTGCGTGGAGCTATGTTACCCACGCCGGAGGAGCTCTCAGCGTCCTCCTCAACAGCCTCAGCTGTTAGCGGAACTATGTTACCCGCTTGCGGAACTACTTGTCGCCATTCTGCGCGACCGTCTGGCGTCGAGCAAAGTTTGTCGACGCCCCAGAGTCAATCAGGACTCTGAAGGGATCTCCGTATCCCCGTACACTTGTGGTGAAGCAGATAAGAAGTTTTCCGATCTCGATCTCGTCCCGTCAATCAAGATCAAGAGCAATCCCTCTCTACGGTGATCCTCGGTATAGTGACCTTCACTATAGTGACCAAGTGAATGCGTGCGCTATTATCCCTGCCCAAGACGATTGTACCCACGCGATATCGATCCTGACAGGTAAATATCGATCTTAGCTTTATTATGGGTTTTAAGAAGCCAGTGCGGTATGGATAGCCACAGATGGGAAGCATAGGATATTAACCATTAATTCAGAGTTGTTTTTACCTTCTACTACACAAGTCTTCCTTCTTCTTCGCTATTCCGGGTAGGGATATACAAGATTGGCCCTCCAGACGTCACGCAGGATCAAGATCGACACTTAGTGGAACCCCTACGCCCAGATTGCTTGGCTGGACGTTCGTCAACCCTCAAATCTCAAGAACCCGCTATAGGAAGCGGCAAGCACGTATTGGAAGCTATTGGATAAAGGTCACACACCGACCACAAGACCCCCCGAGCTAAGATCGACACTGGTCAGAGCAAGATCGACCAAGTACAACCAAGATCGAAGCTCGGTAACTACACGGCGCAGCGAGTAGAAGTATCCCCGCTGCTGCCACCTCTCCCGCTGTCCTGTCAGACAGCAAGATCGACAACAAGCGCGTCTAATCGAGATCACCCGAGGAGCGATCTAGTCCCACCGACGGGTACACAAGGTGAGATCAAGTAACTTCACGGAAGATCGGAGTACCCCCTCCGTTAGTCGGCAGTTCGGGCGCAGTGTGCAAGAGGACTCCTGCGATCTTGCGATTTCGCAGAACCACTTCGCCACAATGGTGCGCGTGCCCGGATCTTTGGGTGACTCGGGATTTCACCGTGAGTCCCATGAAGAAGCGCATGCTGATCTTAGATCAGGGAAACCAGCGCCGTTGGAGATCGGATCACCAACGACACCGCTGAATCAAGATCGATCCGCGGATCGGCAGAGCTTTGGGAGGAGCTCTACCGACGGAACAGAGGAGGGTCCAGCTACGGACCTGGAAGAAAAGCCTCTACCCCCTCCCCAGGTCCCTTCGGGGACCCCAGCAGATCACGACTCAAGTCGCGATCTGCAGGACGAAAGTCCATCGGCGAAAGCCATCCAAACGCTCGTCTCTAAGTCGAGCACAAAAAAGAAGTCAGCAAGATCGAAGCCCCTACGGAAGAAGTTGAAAGCACCAGGATCGGACGCTGATGACCAAGACGATCTTAAAACAGTGTGGACTGATGAGTCCCTCGAGATCGCATACCACAAGAAGGAACTTCACACCTTCTTGATCAAGAACCCTGTTATGCAGATTATCAAGCCAAAAATCATCAGCGATCTAAAAGGCCCAGTGCAGAAACCAACTGCAAGATCAAGCAAGCTTGAAGCTGCGAAGGCGTTATTACATCTGATCAAGGAAAGTGGGATTACCACAGGATCGTTCAACGCCAACGATCTATTCGACACAAGGCTCAGCGCGATTAACACAGCCCTGATGTCGATCTTCGACTTACTGAAGCCCTTGGTGGGTGAAAAGAGTGTAACCTCCAAGGCCGCGACTAGATCAACCGACGACACGTTAAGATCGTTGCCAGCACTCACATTGGAAGATCAGACAGGAACATCATCACATTACGAGTCGGCGACTGAAGAAGTAGACACTGACAGTGCAGATGATCCACCTCGGATGACGCTAGGCCCTTCCGGAGCTGCCATGTTACGGCAGCGTGGAGATCATGAGACCAAGCGAGTGACGAATGGCATCGCGCCAAACATGACACAAGAATCGAATGCGAAGTTGGAATCGTACTTCCAAGCGGCTATGAGCCGATTCTTGAAGGAACAACAAGGCCCTATCAACCCCGCGATCTTAGCACCAGCAGAAGACCGAGATGTGGATATGGAGTCTGTGGGGTCGCTAGATCGACATCCAAGTCCTCATGAATACGACCCAGACGATCTCGATCTTGATCCTCCTAGACGTGCGACTGTAGCATCAGCATCAGCCACGACCACCGGAAGATCGACAAGTGTTCCACGCATACGAGTATCTGCCATGTCTGAACTCAAGGAGTTCGCGGGGAGAGAAGGGGACGAAGATCGAGCCAGGGCCTGGCTCAGCAAGGTAAAGTCTGCCTTTATGCGAGATCAAGCCCCTGACGAAGAAAAGTGTCTGGTGTTCGGCGATCTCCTCGCAGGATCGGCGCGAAACTGGTATCGACAGCTTAGTCGCACAACTCGCAGTACCTGGAAGGATCTACTCAGTAGCTTCCAAGTTCAATATTGTGGACGAGGAGTGTCCGTCGCGAGGCAATATTACCATGCGCGCAAGAGATCGGACGAATCTCCGCTGGAGTATTTGTACCGGCTCAATGTGGCAGGACTCAGGGCCCGCCTCCAGATCAAGGATGGACCTTCGGAAGTTCGACGTGAACACGTGGAGCACTTCATCGAAACTCTTGATGACCGCGATCTTGCAGATCACTTGGCTCTATTACGAATTCCAGACGCTGACACCCTGGAAGAAGCACTTCGATCTCGGCAGCGAGCGAAAGCACGACAGAGCAAGGCCGTTTATGGATCAATCAAGCCTCGTCAGAAGAACAACGGTGCAGCAGCCCCGTCTGCGTCAACTCGGGCCGTCAGAGCCATCAAGGCGATCTCAGATAGCAGCGAGTCCGAAGAAGACTCTAGTGGATCGGATGGCGAAGCAGGATTACGTCGTGTCTACCTCGCAGCATCTGGAAACAATGAAGGGCAGCAAGATCAAGATCAAAGGAACCAAGATCGCAGTCGCTCGGAGACCGGAAACAATCGTGCACAACAAGATCGACACGATATAGGTTCACCACCTAAGCGATGCTCGCACTGTGGATCGCGCAAACATAGCGATCTTGGGTGCTGGGGACGTCTGACGTGTGAAAGTGCGGTCGTAAAGGACATCCTTCAGATCGCTGCCTATTCACATGCAAGGCATGTGGTGACATCCACGAGGCGGGAAAATGCACCATGGAGGAATTTTACAACTTGATCCGACAATGGTACAATCCTACCAAGCACGCCGGGATGTTGCCAGAGACGGCAGAGAAGATGTTAAACTAGGACGCTCGCCGGTTTGGAAACCGGTACGAGACGAGCGTTCTAGCTATTGCATTTATGCATATGTCGAGAAACAATCGGAAGCAACAGTTAATCAACTGATCGATCCGATCGACAATACATGTGATCTTCTGGAGAAATCCACCGCTACAGTGTCAAGTCTACGCCAGATCGATGAATATGCAAGATCGAGTGTGATGATGGCTCTTGAGATTTCTCCTGGGGAATCGCGGGGTTACTGGAAGTATCATGTTCCAGACAAGAAGTTCAAGCAATCTAAGGCTATGGGGAAGATCAACAACAAAAAAGCAACTTTGCTATTTGACAGTGGTGCTGAGGTGTCCATATTGGATGCCACCTTTGCTCGTAAGGTCGGGTGCCACATTGATGAGAATCAAACGTTGGAATGCGAAGGTGTTGGACGATCTCCATATAAGATCGAGGGACGTACTCGTCTCAAGATCACGCTGGCAGGATCGCTAGTGTACTTCTTTGATGCATGGGTAGGTCCGCCCACCGGAGGTCAAGATCTGATACTAGGAATGGATTTCATGGTGCCAGCGGGTATCCGCCTCGATCTCGCTGATGGGACAATATGTCTACCCGATGAAGTCCGCCTTCAGATGGCTGGTAGGCGTCCTCTCTACGGTGACAAGGTAGAACATGTGTGCTGGAAGGATCACTACTGGATCGATGTCGGGCAGACGGCCGAGATCAGGCTACGCGGTCAAACGTCCAACCAGTATAAGCTATGGGTCACCAGGGGAGATCGATGGGTGCCAACAATCACAGTCGGACCAGGAAGGACGCGTTATCTACAGGTGACCAACATAAGCGATCGTGCACTGACTCTCCACGAAGGATCGAGAGTCGCGATGTGGTTAAGTGGAGATCGTATTCCCCGAATTCCGGGATATGTATCCGTGGGATCAAGGAGGTACGCCGAATGGCAAAATCTCGCATATCAGGCAACTACGGATGAGATCAGTGAAGCGGGTACCAACGAACAGATCACCGAGCCAATGGTGGAGCGTCCCGAGTACGTAACACCAACTGCGATCTTACCACGGCCGGTAAAAGCCATTCAGAATGTCAAGATCGCAGGTAACGGGGACGCAAGCCCACCGTCCAATCGAATGTACGTCTGACCAAGTCAAGATCGACCCTGCTAACGGTAATAATCTTTGCACCAAGGCCGCGGTAGACATAGGCGATCCTACGATGGATGACGAAGTTTGTATCAAGGAAGGGGGGAGTTTATTCGCAGAAGATGTGGAAGATCAAATGGCTGTGCTACCAGAAGTGACCGCGACCACGGAAGAAGTCAAGATCGAAGATCTTCAAATAGGTGATGCCAATACCAACACCCAGGAGGAGATCGAACGTCTTGTGCAGATTATCTGGAAGCGGAAGCACCTCCTTATCGGAAAGGGCAATGCCTTACCACCAGCAGCGAAGGGAGTGGTATGCGACATAGATGTGGGGAATGCAAAGCCAGTCGCTCAACGTTGTCGCAAGGTGGCGATACAATTCCGCGAAAAGTTATATCAACTAATCAAGGGACTACTATCTGCTCGAATGATCCGACACTCGACCTCTCCTTGGGCTTCACCCATAGTTGTGATTATCAAGAAGAATGGGATCGACATCCGGTTATGTATCGACTACCGCCTGGTTAATAGTCTGACAAGGCTCATGGTATATCCTATGCCGCTGATCAATGATTTGCTGGATGATCTCGATAAGGTTCTCTGGTATTGTTCCTTGGATATGGCCAGCGGTTTCTGGGTAGTGCCCATGACGGACCGAGCCCGATCGATCTCGGCATTTATTACTCCATTTGGATTGTTTGAGTGGAATCGAATGCCGTTCGGACTTAAAAATGCTCCCCAGATCTACCAGAGACTCCTAGACAATGCACTATATGGATTCGTGAAAGTGACCCAAGATCAAGATCGATCTGACCGAAAGGACGTATTCGAGACAGGAGAACCTGATCTAGAGAGAAGTGAGTCAGTGTTGGGACGTCGATCTTACATCGACGACATACTGGTAACCGGAAGATCGTGGGACGCGTTATGCGAAAAGGTGGAAAAGCTGTTAGACACCTGCGACGAGTGGAACTTGTCCATCAGTGTCGCCAAAAGCTTCTGGGGTCAACGAAAGGTGGACTATCTAGGACATCGTGTATCAGCTGAAGGTTTGGAGACACATCCAAAGGATTTGTCGGCTTTACAAGAATTACCGTTCCCCACCAACCTAAGATCGATGCAATCATTCTTGGGGAGTCTCAACTACTACAGCCGATTTATTGAAGATTTCGCGATCTACGCATCAGTTCTGTACGAGCTACGCGAAGCGGATTTCTACGAGATCGCTCGGAAGATAAAATCGACTGGGGACGATGAGGGTGTCGTGGCAGAAGAGGATGGTAGTTGGATCGAAGCCAAGGCAGCGTTCGCTACACTAAAGAACAAGATCGTGAATGCTCCGATCTTACAACACTTTGATGTGGATCGACAACCGGTGGTGGTAGTATACGCCAGCAAGTGGGCGATCTCAGCTGCCTTGATGCAAGAACACGACGGGGTGTACAAGCCAGTAACTTTCACTAGTCGCACGCTCAAGCCGAATGAGATCAACTACGGTATGGTCGACAAGGAAGTGTTGGCTTTGCTCAGGATACTAGACATCTGCTATACTCAACTCGTGACAAGATCGATTAAAGTATTGACGCGCCACTCCACATTGGCATGGTTACTTCACTCATCTGGATTGCAAGGACGGTTAGGACGATGGGCTGCACTTCTATCAAGCTGGACCCTTGAGATCGTCAAATGTACCAGAGGAGAGGATGAGATCTTAGGCGTGATCGCGGCAAGTATTACGCCCCGCAAGGAAGTGGACTCGATCTTGATTTCGATCGCTCCCAGGAAACAACCGCGACAAGTGATCTCGATGCCACCTCCAACAGTGGAGCCAGACGAGAGATTACTAGTTGTTAGTTTTGATGGATCAGCACGTGTGAAACGAAGTGGCGGAGCATACAGTGGAATAGTGTGGAGCCTACCAGAATGGACAGTGATCTCAGCAGCTTCGAAGTATCAGCTCGATCTTACGGTAAATGAGGCTGAGTACCATGGTCTGCTTCTGTGCCTCGATCTCCTGTCAGATATGGACAGGGGACGCCTGATTATCTGTGGAGATTCTAACTTGGTGATCAGACAAATGAAGGGTGAGATCGAGTGCAAAGCCCCGGGGTTAACGTTGTTACGGCAGCAGGCATTGGAACGTCTCCGATCTTGGCCCAACCATGAGTTCCTTCATATGAAGCGAGATTGGAACCAAAGCGCAGATAGTCTGGCGAGTGCTGCATTACGTCGCGAAAGTGGAGTGGTGATTGTCACGGAAGAGGAGCGCCAAGATCTTATGACTCTCAATAGATTGGATGAGTTGCTAATAGCTAAGGACGATGCAGCTACAGTCAAGATCGCTGCTGTCACAAGATCGCGTAAGAAATGTCGACCTCAGGTGTTACAAGAAGAGATTGTGCAAAGAATGAGGATGGAGCGTATTAGCCGAGCGCAAAATGAGGAAAAATGGATCGTCGATCTTAAGGCCTACCTGCGAGGGGACGTACAAGATCTTACTTCGACTGAAGCGAAAAGCTGTTCTAAGATCGCAGATCGCTATGAGACGGATGAGTCAGGATTATTGTTCTATTTTCCGCCGACCAAGCGGTCCGACGAAGATCGCGATCTTATGGCTAAGCTTGTGGTGCCCGAAACATTGCAAAGCGATCTTATGCACCACTATCACACAAGTTTGGAAGGTGGTCACCAAGGTATTGGACGGACATACCACAAGATCAGAGCTCACTTCCACTGGCGCGGACTATATCAGAGTGTGCAACGCTACGTGGGTCAGTGCATAGATTGCGAGACGGGAAAAGGACGGCCTACGATCCATGGGGAATCGCCTGGGAATTTACAAGCTACGTACCCGTTCCAGATTATCGGTATGGATCACATACCGTCACTACCAAGATCACACAAAGGAAACACTGAGCTATTGATCTGGATCGATCTATTCACTGGATATGTGATCGCGAAAGCCAGCGCATCAAGAACAGCCCAGACTGTCGCCGAGAACTACGAGGAATGTGTTTTCCGCCGGTTCGGTGCAAGCGAGGCTATCCGACATGACCGAGAACCCGGTTTTATGTCTGACTTCTTCAGATCGTTCAACAAAATCGTGGGACAGAGACAGCGAGCAACAATGGCATACCGCCCGCAAGCAAACGGTACAACCGAACGGATGGTGGGAACATTGACACGTGCAGTAAAATGTATGTGGAGGATGTCGACCAGCGAGATTGGGATGAATATGCTGAGCGCCTCACCTTCGCACTCAATACTGCCCAAGATCGCGTCCGAGGAGATACCCCATTTTATCTGTTACATGGCTGGGACCCTCGATCTACGCTAGAAGCAATGGTACCATTAGGATCGACGAGAAGGCGAGATCGTGAACCCCGCCGATGGCGATACCGGATACAGAAGCAATATCAACAAGCACGTGAACAAGTGAATGAGAGATTACGTGTTGCGATCCAAGAAAGGTCAGATCGACACAATGAAACGGTCCGACCACATGAGATCGAAGTTGGAACTCAAGTGTGGCTGTATCTAGATCGAGTCAAGGAAGGATATGCGCGTAAGCTGGCACATATGTGGCACGGCCTTTCCGTGTGTTGGAACTAGTGGATGAACACGCAGTACGTCTTGAGATCGCCGGTACAGAATATCGACTCTTCCCAGTGGTGCATGTCTCTAAGATCAAGCCTGTACGACAATTTCCGGACCGTCCCCAGGTGCGGTTGACAATACAAGATCAAGATCGATATGATTTTGATGAAGCGTTGCTGCCTGAGGACAGCTGGATACGAGATCTAGACAATGACGAATACGAAGTCGAAAAGATCGTAGACATGCGATCTGGGAAGCGTACGCGATATGGACGTACGTTACGTGAATTCTTGGTACACTGGAAAGGATACGATGAACCGACATGGGTAGATGAAGCCGATCTTAATTGTGGAGCTCTACTATATGACTATCTGCGAGATCGAACGAATCGAAACCGATTCGAGGTCATGCAATCACATGAGGAGCCATAAGGAGGCGAGATCGTGAAGTGAGCTGGTCACATCACGAAGAGCTAAGTGAAGGATCTATCGGACGGCGATAGATCAGGTGGATGGTGGTGAATATGATACATGTGAAACCGACTAGATGACTATAAGTCACTAGATCGAAGGCGTTAATATCTTAAGAATGACGCATAAAAGGAAGGAAATCGCAAAGAAGAAATGGATTAATCAAGAAGATTACAGCACCGCTATGTTAGAGGCTGGCTGAGAGGAAGGTGGCACGTTGACGAACTTGTCCTGAAGACGGGAATACGCGTCGCTGGATGATCCGCAGAAGACTGGCGATATTGTAGACGCCAAGGTTCCGCAAGATCAACGGCGGACAACGCATCCTCCAGCGACGCAGCAGACACATCCGGATACCAGATCTTGGGGTGACGTGGCTTGGGAAATGCAGGAAGAAGGGATCCAGCAAGATATCCAGATCGCAATACTGTTGACGCAGAGCCGGGATGAGATGTCGAAACAAGAACTGCTTCCAGGCAGCTCCAGCCCGAGATCGACGCTGACGACGACCTTCATGGTAGGCTGATAAGGCTGCGTCCGCAACGCACATGTCGTCTGAGATCGGCAGGAAGTGACTGGACTCCCAGAGCGCCTGGAGATGCTTCTCCTCATATTCCAAGTACTTCTCACAAAAACCAGGAGGCATGAAATCGACCATGAAAGAGAGGGGTCCCTCGGTGGATTCCAGAGATGCCCATGGTGGAGGATTGAGAGACATGAGAGCATCCACAGCAGGCCCGTGACAAAATCTTCGATCTCGACCCGAGAAGGTGTCGCTGAAGGAACCACGTCAGGAAATAGCCATTCGGAAACACCGAGCAAAAGGTGGCTCAACACCTTGGTGTTCAAGGTGGAGATGCTCAGGTGGCTCACGCGGTCGACATCCCAAGGGAAGACGTCCGCTGAGCGAAATAGACGCCTGGTGATCAAGCTGGGAATCCACTCTGATCTTGGAACTTGGGGTGTGGCGGAGTCAAGGTGGTGGCCTCGGAGGACTGTCGAATATCAGGAGTGATTTACCCGCACTGGACTCAAGATCACTGTCATCAGGGCGGAATTGGGACTACCCATAGGAGGATCGACCTCCGGAGACTGCTCGGATGGGTCGTCGGAAGGAATATTGTCACTTCCCTCGCCACCCAAGTCGATAGGATGGCCGGCAGTCCCGAAGTACCCTGATCTGCTCCGGATGGCTTGGATCGACGAAGATCCGAACGAGATTTAGCCAAAGCGGCTAACATCTCAGGATCGTCCGCGTCATCGTCCTCAGGAGAACCGCTTTCCTGCTCAGGAGAGCCGTCTTCTTGCTCGATCTCGGACCTTGAGGAAGATCAGGAGAGCCGCCGTCCTGCTCAGGAGACCCATCTTCTTGCTCGATCTCGGACTCTGAGGGAGATCGGGAAGTTCAGGTTCAGGGACGTCAGGATCCGGACCCTCGGAGTCAGGGAGATCGTCAGGAGACTTGGAGGACGAAAGATCGAGCCGCCGAGTCTTGCGAGATCGCGGTGGGGATGATTCCGACCCAGATCGAGGACGAGTCAGACTTGCAGGAGTCGGAAGAGCGACGTCTTGATTGAGAGAACGGCCACAGCCCAAATCGACTATAGGCGTCCGTATAATGAGCAGAGAGCAGCATGCTCAACCCGTAGAGCAGCAAGCTCCGTTTCTGACTCACAAATTGATGATCAACTTGGGAGCTGGCAGTCTGAAGATCGGCGACTTGCTGCTCAAGCGGGAAATGTTGGCCCTCAGAGAATCAATATGATTCCCACGAGCGCGAAGTTCCGCCCGAGCCTTATCCAGACGCTCAGACGAAGACGCTACCTTCGCCACCGCTTGATCTCGCTCAGATTGAGCCTCATGGCAGCTCGTGCGAAATTGATCCCTTTCCTCCTGGAGCCGAGCGATCCGTCGATCTTACGCGCTGATCTGACGCTGGAGTTGGAGAGCCGCCGCTTCTAGTGAAGCTTCTGACCGTTCCAGGGCCTGACACCGCTGCTGAGCCGTAGATAATTCTTGATCTCGGTCTTTTAAGTGCTGACGGACCTCCAGCAGCGATTGATCTTGGGTCTGATCACGCTGACGAGCGGCAATCAGCTCCTGATCTTGGTTAACAAAAGTCGGGCGAGCGCAGTGGGAGGCGGGGAACCAAGATCGGGATGACTGGTTAGAGCAGCCAATTGAGCTTGGAGGTTCTGGACCTGGCGCTTCAAAGTGTCAATCTCGTCTTCCAAACACAAGATCGTACTCTTGGAGGTGGCTTGCAGCTCGTCGTACGCTTCCCGAAGCTTAGACACCTTGTCTAGCTTCTCTTCAAGTTCTTCAACCGTGGACTTGCTCTCCACCAGCTCTGCGTTGGAATCCTCCAATGCTTCGATCAACGCGTCATACCGATCTTGACAGAACTTAGCGAACGGCATGGCCTGAGATCGGAGGTGACTCAATTTGCGATGCAGATCGCCCATATGACGAAGAGAGTCCACGTGAGCGTGTTGGAGATCCTCATGATCATCTTGCAGTTGGCGGAAGATCGACTCCCGGCTGATAATATCCTCCACGCCCCTTAGAGAAGCTTGGACATCTTGGAGCGACGCCCGAACGACTTGTAGGTCCACATAAGATCGGTGAACATGGGCCGTCGGCGCAGAATGCAACCGGTGACATTCCGGACACGAAGAATGAGGGTGAGGTGGTGAGTCGGAAGACGAGTCAGGATCGACGGAGGCGGCGGCCACCGCGAGCAGGCCCAATTGGCCCGGTGGCGTAGTCGATCTTGGAGTGGACGGAAGATTGGAGGCTTGATCTTGAACCATGGAAGGCGATGGGCAGGAAGGAGATGCGATGCGGCGAGTGAAAGCAGTTGTGCTGCTACCACTCGCGCAGGGGACGGTTGTGGTGAAGCAGATAAGAAGTTTTCCGATCTCGATCTCGTCCCGTCAATCAAGATCAAGAGCAATCCCTCTCTACGGTGATCCTCGGTATAGTGACCTTCACTATAGTGACCAAGTGAATGCGTGCGCTATTATCCCTGCCCAAGACGATTGTACCCACGCGATATCGATCCTGACAGGTAAATATCGACCTTAGCTTTATTATGGGTTTTAAGAAGCCAGTGCGGTATGGATAGCCACAGATGGGAAGCATAGGATATTAACCATTAATTCAGAGTTGTTTTTACCTTCTACTACACAAGTCTTCCTTCTTCTTCGCTATTCCGGGTAGGGATATACAAGATTGGCCCTCCCGACGTTACGCAGGATCAAGATCGACACTTAGTGGAACCCCTACGCCCAGATTGCTTGGCTGGACGTTCGTCAACCCTCAAATCTCAAGAACCCGCTATAGGAAGCGGCAAGCACGTATTGGAAGCTATTGGATAAAGGTCACACACCGACCACAAGACCCCCCGAGCTAAGATCGACACTGGTCAGAGCAAGATCGACCAAGTACAACCAAGATCGAAGCTCGGTAACTACACGGCGCAGCGAGTAGAAGTATCCCCGCTGCTGCCACCTCTCCCGCTGTCCTGTCAGACAGCAAGATCGACAACAAGCGCGTCTAATCGAGATCACCCGAGGAGCGATCTAGTCCCACCGACGGGTACACAAGGTGAGATCAAGTAACTTCACGGAAGATCGGAGTACCCCCTCCGTTAGTCGGCAGTTCGGGCGCAGTGTGCAAGAGGACTCCTGCGATCTTGCGATTTCGCAGAACCACTTCGCCACACACTCGCGTGTACCACGATCAGTCCGCCGCTGCGTTTCCTCGTCTCGAGAGCACCCCGGCTCTCAGGGGCTAAGCCTCCATGGCGTGCGCCGTCCGCACTCCTACCATGTGGACTTAGATCTTCCCCAGCAGGGCACCCCGCCCCTACTGGTGACCCCAGTTCCCCTGGCTCTTGGGTCGTGGCTTCTGCCACGGGCCCCTCGAGCCCCTAGGTTTGGAAAGGAACTTCCTTTGCCCTCCCGCAGGCAGGCACGTTGCATGTGCCTGAGCTTCCCACATCCGTAGCAACGGATGGAGCTCTGTACGGCCGTACCCAGTTCCATGGGTACCGGCCCTGTGCTAGCTCCAGCTGCTGGAGCTCCTTGCACTGCGCCTGACGACGCATTGTGGCCTTGCCACACCGACGTAGGAGTACGAGCCTGTCGGTGGCTGTACTCCTCTTGGAGGGCGATCTGGATCGCCTCCTCCATAGTGTTCGCATGCATGCGGAACAACTGTGTGCGGGATGGCCCACCTTCAGGCCATCCATGAACACTATCACCTTGATGTGTTCAGGTAGGGGGTTCCCTACCAGAGATGCAGCGAGTACTCGCATCTCCTGGGTGTACTCATGCAGCTCGTTTCCTTGTTTACAGGCAAGGAATCGCGAGCGCTGGCGATACTCGTAGTTCGCCGGGAGGAAGGCGGCTCTAAGCTGTTGGCATAGCTGAGCCCAGGTTGTGAAACAACCCGGCGTTGTCGCCTCGCGTATGTACACCCAGGTCTTCGCCCGACCTCCCAGGTTGGATAGGGCGAAAGCGACCCGAAGTCGCTCGGTCCAGATTAGAGCCTCGTCCATCGCGAGCTCGACCTCTCGGACCCAGAAGTGGAGGTTCTCTCCCTCCTTCCCTTCATAAGGATTAACCTTAAGCCTCAAAGGCATAGGTTGGGCTGGCTTCATCTCAGCCACGGGGGTCTGCAACCCCTGCACGTGAGCGATAAGCCCTCTCTCGTACGTGTCAAACGCCTCGATGCGTTCGACGTGCTCGGTCGGCGTAGCAGCCGTAAAGCCTCGGAAGGCATCTCCTCCAAAGATGCCAACCGTCTTCCGGACCGACTCAAACTGAGCGTCGGCCAGATGAGGGAACTCCCCTCTATCGACCTTGGCTTACCTTCTAGGAGCCGTAGAGGGTTCAGGTAATGAATACTCTGTCAGAAGTGGTGTGGGCCACACCACATCTACGTAGGTCGGGTGGTAGAGGGCCAACCAATAGCATTTGACCTATTTTTGCATATTATATATAGGAATAAATATAGTTAATTAGAAATTTGTATTGCAGGCCAAATTATCTAATTAACCAAAAATATGAACAGTCTTAAATCTACTCTAAACTGGATATTGAGTCAGGGACTAGTGAACCGCCGTTCACTTAGAGTTTGTATACTCTTGATAGCACGGTTTCTCAATCAAGGCGCTCGTGTGTCCCCGTTGCACTTGGTAGCACTGTAGTCAATCCACGCCTACACAGGTAGATTGACTACCTGAATCCTGTATGGGCTCAACGAGTGAGCCAAAATGGATCGAGTTCCCTCATTTGACCGATGCTCAATTCGAGTTGGTCTGGAAGATGGCATGCATCTTTGGAGGAGAAGTCTGCCCTTGGGGAATGGGTATGCCTGTCGGTGGACACGTAGTGAAGAGGCTTACGTTCCATCCTCGGTCAAGCCAAGATAATGTATGAGATGTTCATTGGGCAGTATTTGACGAGATTGGGTTATCGTTGGAGTGGGTAATAGTATCATTTGGTTCTTACAGTCGGGGCTTGACTCCGGCGACCTTGGTAAAAGCTGAAAAATCAACGTACGCGTCTTTCTGCGAGACTGAAGAGAATTTAGGTGAGAATTGGCGTGTCTTAGCCTTTCTCGTGGCTAAAGATGCAGTTATATCTCGATGACCTAGTGGTAAATCACAATTACGAAACGTCTTCATTCTGTCCGGTGTAAGGAATCGAATCTAGGCTTTCAGATCATTTGTACCCCACTTATCGTTAAACCTTTACGGGTTGAACAATTGCTACGTGCGTGCAGAAACTATTTATTGGCTTGTTCCTACACGACAAATACGGTGATAGATTCTTCACGTTTTCTTGGTCAAATTTCTGTAGTTAGCAGCGTCAGAACCGTGGAAGTAGGGCTGATTGGGCGCACAATGCGAACATACACAAATGATATCCACCCTTGACTTAGCTTGTTATTTTCAAAGGGGGTGCGCAAGTACCTCACGATCGGCTACCTTCCAACTAGTTATATTCTTTGAAAAAATATAGGTAGATTACCATTCGTTATTTTATTCAAACAATTTTCGCTTTCCACCTCTAAATGGATACCACATGTCATAAAACGTTACCATAATTTGACATAAATCTGACCCCACATTCTGAGATAAGTTTTAATAGTTGTATCATTGTTGCTTCTGTTTCAATGTACTTTAAGACTACCTCTTAAGATTTAGCGTTTACAGTTATCATTCCATGAACAGAGGCTTCTATAGACCAAAGATGGAATATGAAACTAGGAGTGGTGGCCATCGAGACAATTTACTGCTGCCGCTTCACGTTCATAATATACACAAAAGGCTTGAGCTTTGTGGTGTAGGATTGTTGGACGTTCAGGCTTTTTCTGGGGATTGAAGAACATTCTTCGCCTAATGTCGACAAGGTCAATAGTAATTAAACACTGTATATCGATCCAGACGAAGCAACTGAGATGGATCTGATTAAATCTGTAGTCAATGTAAACTTACCTTCCCCACTTTTCAACTAATCCCCGCCCAACTTTGTAGTTCTGATCGTGTCGCTGCACACTGCAGTATTTGTAGAACTATTGAATGACTAAGAACAGAAGTTATTGCTTTGGGGGAAAGCAAAACCGTGAATTTAGAGGTTATAATGAAATTAGACACGTTCCAGAAGGCAGTGAGAAGCTTTAGCTGATGTGTAAAGTGCTAATATCGTAAACTAGTAAACTCTCCACCTTAGAAAGGCCATGCCTCCTTGAGTTTCGGCTCGAAACTCCAATTGTTGAAGGGTGTGATTGCCTTGCCAAAAGACACCGAGTTCAGAGCACGACGGGCATCCTCGCTCATTTGATCCCACATAATGAGGTCTTGGAACGTACCAGCATCGCCAGTGACATCGAGATCGTTATTCTTCGGCCAGCCGTGTTGGTATCGAACCTTGAGACTTGTACCGTCAATCACGTACACCGGGCACGGGTTGTACTTCTTGTAACCATTGTGTGACGACACCGAGCAACCCAGGATCTTCGGTTCCGGTACATCGGGATTGTCAATGAACACAATAGCGTGCTCCCAGTCGTGGCGGTGGCCCATGCGAGAAGATGGAGAGTCCTTCGGAAAATACCATGAATACATGATCGCCCAGACACCATCGAACCACGTCGCGCGGCCGTAGACCTGGGAGCCATGTCCAGATCCTCGGCATCCGCCCCTGGGACTACCGGAGGTTTGGAGACCACCGCTGGTTTCACCAATGTCGTTCACTGCAGGGTAAGGAACACATCCCGTCCTTACTTGAATTTGAGGTTTGAACTTGACACCAGCTTTCTCGGAGATCGTGACCGGTTCAGGCTGAGGAAATGGTTTCACCTCGTCGTGTCCAATGGTCTTCGTCACCCACGGACCATGATCTGGTGTGGGAGCAGGTGTAGTCATCGGCGTCGGCGGTTCAGGTTTCCGGGGGTCCGGCCTTGAAGGAGCTATCGTGGTGTTCAGATTTATATTCCGTTTAGGAATCGAGTCTATGATATCTCCAAAGTCCAAGTACTTCATAGTTGGCTTCGGAGTGTCGACAGAACGTTGTTCTTGCGAAGCATCTTCCGATTCGAAATTCGCTTGCGTGGTTTGGGCTTGGACTACAACAAAAACTACCCACAGAAAGGTGTAAATGGTCATCGTCAATTCTGGGGAAATTGCGGAATGTCGAATTGCTAATCGTTTGCGGTTGGGATTTTTATAATCCAGTAGAAAATTACTGGTTTTGCCCCGACTCGATACCAAAGATACAGTACAAATCAAATAAGTTCGCTTCGATATAGAAATGCGAACAAGAATGTGAATCTAAATGTTGACCTGATCCCATGTTCTATATTTTTAGACTGTCTATAGAAGCTTCTCTATTTATACGATGATATCTCGACTACGTGAATTGTTTTGTTAGGAACTACTAGTACTTCAAGTACGAGCCTAATGCTAACAACACTCATCTGAAGTATAGTGAGGTCTCTGGTATATTTGAACTTGTAGAACTGGCCGCCTTTCCTTGGATGGTGTTGCAGTCGCAGATGCTATCAGCTCGATCGGCTCTGGTTGTGGAGCTAGTTTGATGATGCGAGCAACAAGATACGGAGCGCACTGAGGTGAATGGCTGTGGCTTCGTGCATTAGAGGAGACCTGGTGCTGTATATATGCATGTAGCTAGAGCTGACTTGCTTTCGGGGTCTTATGTTTCTCTCTTTAATAAACTTTCGCTCTAAAAGACAACAACTATCCGGATCTGCGCGATAGATGAGAAGTCAGCATAATCAGGACTAAGGAAGTAAGGGATGGAACTCCTTCTTCTCTGCGAGAGGCACCGCAACCCGAAGAATATATGAATTGCCTGTCGAACAAAAATATCTTCTTTCCGCACCTTTGGACTTGGAAGTTGAATGAGACACTTGAGAATCACAGACTCACTTTACGAAGGCAACCTCCATTGATCTGAGTAGTAGACTACCTTAACCAAGCGAGATAGTTAGAATTTATAGAGATGGCATAAAAGTTACGTTGAGCAATGGTAAATATCGGTGTATGTAGTGCATGGTATGTATTAGTGCTGTACCGTCATCATTGCTCACATAGCCGCGGTATGTATTAGTTCTGTATCATAATCATTGCTCATGCTCATGTGAGCAACAATCGTATATGAAGGAATGAGTTTCAAACTTTTACAACATGAGTACGGAAACAGGGTATTGTTGAGGATCTGCCACAGTTTCCAGTTGGTGGGATGTACGAATTCTATCATACAAACCATTTCTTTTCAAGGTCAAATTGAGAAAAGTAAAAATAAAAACGGTATAAAATTGCTTTTGAAACAAGCTTTACTCCTCTAGAAACGAAATCTCGCTCTGACTATGCAACCAAAAAAATGTGATAGGGTATTTAGTGGACTAAGTGTTCAGTGCGGGGCAGTTTATTCATATCAAGTCTTTATTTACAGGAGCTGGGGCCCAAATCACTAGTACTGAAATGATCGCTCCATTGACTGTTGTGTAGTATTAACAAATCATGCAACTGGCACCAAGGCTCGAAGCACCGCGACAACCTCTGCATTTCGCAAACGACCACGACGACAACACACGAAGAGTATCAAGCTCATTCTCGGCCTGACGACTAACTACATCTCGAGCTACAAATTCTCCATCCAGCAGTACTGGAATCTCAGTGAAGTCGCGAGGCATTTCAACATCACTAATTCGCGTCTAACCCGCGTTCTCCATAGGCACAACAACCTTGAAGTAGCTTGAGCTTGAAGATGCAGTTTCAAGTGCAAGCCGTGCTTGACCGTTGTACTCCTTCCGTAGGAGACACATGGCTTGCCCCTGCGGTTCGCCCCCGGCTTGGAATCCAGCTTGTCCGGCGTGACGTCGTTGAGGATTCCTGTTGAAGTTGCAGGTGGTGGTGACGGGCTTCAATCTCGCCAGCACCAGCTGCTTGAGCCAGCCGGCGACAATACCACCCTCTTGAAATGCCTAATCCGTGAGCAAACCGTGGAGATTCAAACCGGTCGCAAGCCGTTTGAATTACGCTGGTTGACGGTGAGCGAGAATGAAAATTTTCACCATCACCGGCACATCCTCGAGTAGTGTCGTTGCCGGTTCCCACGAATTCTCATCTTGTGAGAGACCGCGCCAAGTCACAAGGATTTCAAAACGTTTGCCAGCCTCGCTGTACCGAGTGTCCAGGAGACCTGACACGACGTGACCCTCGCTGTTATGAGCGATGTGGCGGAGCATATCTTCCGTGACATCTAAAGTATCATCACTGTAGCATTTGAGCCTTGATGCATGAACGTCACGCTCGTCACCCGAAAGCAGGTTCTTGACCGTAAAAATCCAAGAAGACACTGTCTTGACCACCTGGGCAGGACCACACCATTTAGCCCGAAGTTTTGCCCGCGTGTGCGCCCACATGTCCGCATAAAGAACATAGTCCCCAATTGCATAATGCGCCATCTTGACACCAGGGGAGCGGGCATTTCGTCGACTCTTGGACCGAGCTGCCTGGCTCGCCTTTACGACGGTTTTGTGCATATTATCCAACGCGTTCCGAAGTGTGGTGAAAAGAGCCTCCCGAGTCGCCATGAGTTCGGAAAGCGTCGTGGCTTTGAGAGGTGTAGGGAGCGAGATAGCGTCTAGTGGTGACATCGCAGGCAGCTGTCATGACTGTAACTGGAGCATGATCGGCGAGAGATTTTGCCGGGGTATGGTTCAAAGCAGTACTAATTTCGTCAGTCGCGGCCAATCCCGGGTAGCCAATCTCCACTCTGAAAGCAGGGAGCGAAAACAGCGAAGCGCCTCGCGCATCACTACTTCCACCATACCATTTGCCCACGGACAACGGGCAGTGGTAAAATGATGATGAGCTCCCAGGGCATGCTGCAGCGACTGGATCACCTCATTTTTAAAATGAGTACCTTGGTCACTCACCCACGACAGGCAAACCCCAAAAGCTGCAAACCAATCCTTTAGGCACAAGTATGTCGTTGCTGCTGTCGCTTCGGGCACAGCGAAAAACCAAACGTACTTGGAGGCGTCATCTTTGATCACCAAGATGTACTTGTCCTCACCAGAAGATTCACCCATGAACAAATAATCCCAATGAATGAGCTCATTGGGGCGCTCAGCATGCATAGCCTCCCCTAAAGGACGTGACACGGGAGGTCCACCGACGACACTTACACAATGGAGACAGCGGCCAACGAAAAACTTCACATCTGCCAATAAATCCGCCCACCAAAAGCGCTTAGCAATGGCAGTGACCGTCGTGTCAAGTCCACGGTGGCCCGCCACACCAAAATGACCAACGATACAGATGCGAAGTTGGAGTAAACCGTCCTCTGCTGGGATCCAAATCTGACCGGCTGTGAGGCGAAGTACACCGTGTGTATCCGCTGTGAGGTCCATGTCTCCTGGACGAACCGCACCACCCTGAGAGTCGATCACATCTGAAAATGTCGGCCATTTAAAATCTTCCTGAAGTGTAGGCGAGTATTCGTAGGGAACGAGACGGATAGCGCAAATGTGCGGCAAAGTAGAACCCCAGCGTGAAAGAAGATCGGCCCAGACATTCTCGTAACCCGCAATGTCACAGATCTCATAGTCGTAGGCCATTAGAATAAGCGCCCAACGTTGGGGTTTGTCAGCCGTGTACTTCGGAACAGACGAAAATACGCTCGATGGATTAAAAATGAATCGAAGATTGCGGTGGTCCGTATAGAGGGTAAACCCTCCAGGCCTGTGTAGCAAATAGTCAGCTCGCTGACAAGTTGCGAAGATTGCAAACGCCTCTTTCTCCACAATGGTCCACGAACGGGCTGTTCCCGAAAATGTTCCACTCAAAAACATGACCGGTTCATGATGTTGCTCCGAAAACAAGCGAGTCCCGTGATCAGGCGGGACCTGGGTGATTACTGCACCCAGTGTGAATCACTTGCGTCCGCGAACACCGATAACTTGTACTCAGGTTTGACATGAGCGAGTTCGACCGCGTTACCCAACGCTTTCTTGCAGGCGTTGATACAATCCGTGTGGATGTCGGACCAACCAACCTCGAGAAGCTGCACAGGAGAGACATGGCGCTTCGTCCCTCCTCCAGCGGCTTTGTAAACCGTTTCCATCAGGTCAACAAGAGGTTGAGTAAGCTTGTTATGTCCATGTATAGACATCCGCATCCAATCAAGAGCGCATATAATTTGCTGGAGATCCTGACCGGTAAGTGGAGGGCTTAAGGACTGAAGAGCAGCGATCCGTCCGGGGTCGTGGCGGACACCCGACTTGGAAATCACCCGACCACACCATTTAGCCTCTCGTAGATAGAACGAGCGCTTAGACGGATTCAGCTTTAGACCCCTTTAATGCACACACCTTGAGAACACCCCTCAGCAACTTGAGCAATCCGTTCTCCGTTTTCGCGTAACCGAGCAAGTCATCCAGCCAAATCAACAGCCCCTTGTAGAGAAACTCCGCAAACATTTCCTGTACGGTGGATTAGCAGTAGGCCACACTGTCAGTGCCGCCCATGAGCACACGAGTAGGTGTGAAGATACCCATGTCGGTTAGGAAAGAAAACAGCTCTTGACACTCAAGAGACAATATGAACTGCCAGTATCCCTGAAAAAAACCCAGAAGAAAATACAGCTCCGAGTCGGTCAAATAGTCCATAATCACTTCGAGAATTGGCATCGGCCAGAGCAACCGAAGCGTTTGGGCATTCACCCGACGAACATCCACCGTCGCACGAAAATCGCCTGGGTCCACCTTCTTGACGACCAAAGGCGGTGAGCACCACTTACTATGAAGGTTTCGGTAGCAGAGCCTCGCATCGATCAACTCCTTCACGTGCTTCTTCATGAAGGCACGGTGCTCAGCAGGATATCGACGCGCTTTACATCGAGCAGGAGTCGCGTTAGGCTTCAAGGTGACCTTTAGTGGAGGCATGTCCACCGGCGGATCTCGCCCCAACTGGATCCTGAATACATCGCGATATTGAAACAAAATCTTCGCCAACTCATCACGTAAAACAGCACTACAACCCAATCCCGAAGCTTCGTTGAGTTTGTCTTCGAGAATACTCCACTCCCGAGCACGCGCTTCCTCGCTGTCTTGATCGATGCCGACATCCGGAAAATAATGCTGCTCTTCTTCCGGCTGTAGTTCCTGTTCTTCAGGTGTAGCCTCAATGTGACTGGAAGTAGCGACTGCGTACGATAACACATTGCGAACGACGGATGTCGGCACCGCCTCGTCCATATCATAAACCTCCCTTAAATTTCGGGCCTGATCCAGTAGCGCTTGCGCGTTATACCCTAGGTGTTCCATTACACCTTCACTGAGCAATATATCACCCATGCCACGCGCCAATCCCCCTGAGACAACCCAGCACGTCAGATTCTTCAGTGTTAATCCTCCATTCACCGTGTCAAATCGGAGACCCAGTTTCACCTCCTGTTTTATCACCATTGGAGCGGTAGTAATTCCCTTGATAGACTCCCATTGCTTAAGATCGCGACACTGGAGCCATTGACCCTGCGCTGTGAACTCCTGTAGCATTCTAGGTGTCACAACCGACACCTCTGCTCCGCTGTCAGGCTTCGCCCAGGCATCCAACATTTGATTCACCAAACAGGGAAGCGGGCCAAGTGTTTTAGCGGCGGTGGGTTCTGCAGGTGGAGACACTGGTTGCGCCTCCGAAATGGCAATCGCTCCAACCGGCTTAGACGGCTTACGGTTTTTATCGTAGAGCTCCTTATCTTCTGTTGCATTTGCCAGTGGGCACTGAAACACACCGTGAGTTAAATCGCCGCACTTAAAACGTTTTCTCGGCGGTCGATCTTGAGATTCAGGCTTCTTGGCTGCTGAAGTCTTTTGTGCGTTGGAAGCACCACTTGAGCCTCCGCCCTTGGTCTTAGGGTCTACCCCTGCCGTTGTCTCTCCTTTTTGCTGGAAACGTCCGGTGGAGCGCGTTGTGTTGCTCGGCTTTGGCTGAGACTGCGCCTGGCTTCCACCACCACCAGTTGTCTGCAGAATAGCGGATTCGAAAATGAGAAACGCCGACACCCTGGACCTCAACTTATCCACAAACACCTTTACTGATTTCTTGGTTGACTCGTGCACCGCCCGCTTCAGCTCTGTCACGACGGTCCGCTTAAGGGCCGGTGGTTTTAGTGCAGCACACCGAAACTCCACAGACACCTTGGGCTCATCAATCGGGAAATCATCCATATCCTGCGTATTCAGTATGGCATTGAAGTCCGTTACTAGTTGCATTACTCGGGACTCAGGGTCCGGAAGAGAAGTACCATCGACAACGCGCGCATGGCCTGAGTCAGTCGTGCGTGATCTTGAATTTCCGGACGCCTAGCGGCTACGAAATAAGCCTTCCATTCTTCTTCAGTAATCTCGGTCTCTGGCTTCCCCAGCTCGTACATGCAGATGCGCACCAGAGTGCGATGCTCAATACAGGCACTCAGAGGCATTACAAAAACGCGGCCATAAGACCCTTGGTTCAAAGCAGTAATCCGACGCTTGTAATGGAGATAGCTGTCCATGAAAGCCTTCTTCTCCTTCTCGGTCGAACCTCGGTAAACAGGAGGAACGGGTATGTTCGCTCCTGTTGCCACCGTGATGGCTGGCTCGTTTCGGCCTACGCTAGCACCTTCCTCAGTCATGAGCTCGTCATCGTCGGCCACTCGCGTGCTCTGGCCCGCACCTCGTGCAAATCAACCCCAGCGACTCTGACCACGTGGTGAAAGCACTTCGCCTTTTAGATCCTCGATCTGACGGCTTTGCTGTCCCACTGTTTCAGCGGCCTCCCGCATCAACTGGTACTGTTGCGCTAGAGCATTCTGCTGCTCCTCGAACTGAGCACTCAGAGCAGCCTGGCTAGTGTTAAGCTCCACTTGATTATCGTACTGTTGTTGGAGATACTCAGCGGTCTTCGCAGCCAGAGACTCCTCCCGTTGCTGGAACAGGTTCAGTTGCTCGATAGTCAATTGTTGGCCTACTTCAGCGTTCATGGCTACTTCCTCAACCTTCTGCTCTGACTCCGCTTGAATACTTCGCGCCAGCGACGACTCGAACGTTCTTGTCTGACGCTGCGCCACGATCACGTCTTCCACTCTCACTCGAGGTGAAATTAACGCCTCCATCGTCAGGTCACGGCTCCCGTGGTCTGGACTGCTCATCGCTTCCGCTTGGTAGTGCGAAGTGAGCTAAAGAATTCTTTATTGTTTTCGCACTTGATAGTCGTAAAGCAAATTGCAAAGTGAGTGAATTAGAAAAGCTTAAACGTAACAAAATGAAAGAGCTCGAACTACAGCTAGGAGCGCCCTTGAAGTAGCTTGAGCTTGAAGATGCAGTTTCAAGTGCAAGCCGTGCTTGACCGTTGTACTCCTTCCGTAGGAGACACATGGCTTGCCCTTGCGGTTCGACTCCGGCTTGGAATCCAGCTTGTCCGGCGTGACGTCGTTGAGGATTCCTGTTGAAGTTGCAGGTGGTGGTGACGGGCTTCAATCTCGCCAGCACCAGCTGCTGGAGCCTGCCGGCGACAACAGCCAGGTAGTCGGGTTTTCAAGGTATGGATGACATTTTTGCACTGGAGAATCCCGTCAACTCGGTCTAATAGTGCTGCCGGCTGCTGCATGTACCTACTTCCCCTTTAAGCTCTTCTGCCGCTATGGTGACATGGAAGTTCTAAATTATTGGGGTAGACCACTTCGGTTGATTATCATGGCTACACTTCTGACTACTATCCATACCTACTTGACCGACTCTTCAACTGCCGTACAACTGGAAGTAGCAAATTGCTACTAGCAATAGTACATTTTCATTCGACATGCGCTATCGCTGGACAGGTCTACAGGGTGCAAGGCACAAGTCCCCAGCCACCATTCCAAACTCAACCAGATTCGTATCATTCGTCATGTACGCACCGCGATACTTGCGCCAACCAAACGGACGTCGGCGTTTACAAGATCGGGTGGGGCCTTTCAGACTTTCTACAATTATCTCGTACAACTTCAATGCGTGGGGACTCCGCCTCAGCGTTTGTATGATGTCATCCAGCGGCCCGAAGCACCATCGGATACATCGGTAGAGTCGCGTCACATCCTCAACTTGTAATGAGTGTGATCGAGGCAACCGAGCTTCAATTGCCGTCATCAATATTGCAAGTGGAAGCCATTCGTATCACTAACAGCATCAACGTCACCTGGGAATACTACGAGGATCTAACACACAACTACAGTGTGCACAATTAGCGGTAAGTTATTCTTGTGGGGCGATCTCATATGCAGTTTGTACCACCAATTTCTTCGGACAACACTATTCTACAATGTACCTTCCGTCACGACAGCTCCATCGAGGTTAGCAGGCTGATGCTTGACTAATAGTTGTTCATTTCGGATCCAAAATTCGGTATCATTCTCGAAAGCTGCTAATCCAAGTACGAATTCAGGGTTTTCTGAGTAGAAATGGGGTGACGAGCGACGAATAACCCGCCACAATAGTGGTGGTGAATCTGTACACCATTTCCCGATGAAATTCAGAATTTGGTCGATCAGTACAAGAACTACTTCAATTAATGAAAGCAAACCTGTAATACATGTTACTTTTAGAACGGATTAACTACGACATCTTATCGTGATCCAAAAACATGTCCAACTTGTCCATAGCGCGAGCATGACAACTCAACGTGTGTGCTGCTTCGGAACCACACAGTTCCGGTGTGACCTTAGTGGTCATAGTGTACGTTGCAGCGCGAAGCATGAAGTCAGCACGAAGTTCAGCTTATGTAATACTCGGAGGGGGTCAAAGAATATCGTCTCGATGAAGCGCAAGGTACTTCACTTCCGACTTAAATGCGGAGAATACATTCTCAATTGGATTAAGCATAGGTGAGCACAGGGAGAACTGGCTAAGTTACTAGCGTTGTCGTTGAGGATATGGATGCATGTTTAAGATAGGAAGGCTAGCGGAAGACAGTTAACAGGAATGGCCAGAACCCGTGTCCAATTATTAGACGTTCTTGCTCGATTTGCCCAAGTATTAGGGACCACCTTCTTGAACAGCCGTCAGAACAGGTTGACGTTGATCTTCTGTGTAGCGCTTGTAACTCATAGCTAAAGTAAAATGAAGCTGGTGTCGCGAATGGAACCGCTGGTTGTGCTCGAGTTCTAGAATGATCGAGTTCCTCTGAGACTTGGTGCACATCCCATTTATTATACATTACAGGTTTTCTTGTACTGGTTGGAGTAGTTCTGGTTTTGATCTAAATTCTGAATTTGATCGGGAAATGGTGCATTGGTTACCAGAAATTTGTACACAAAACGGCGAATTGAATATCGTAACTTACGACGTAGCAGCTCACTTGACATTTGTATTGGTGCATGAGACCATGTGAGGATAGGTGAGTAAATTCTTGAAAGGTTTTTCAGTCAATGTCGTATAATATACTGTGTTGACCCCACCTTGATAACGTCAATGTCATAACATCCGTCAAAGCAACCGAAGAGGAGGGAAGAAAATGGCTGGACTGTTGAAAAGCCAGGACAGACATCACGGAATATGAAACCTAAAAGGTACGTTGTTCAAAAAACACTGCATTGCGATGGTACGAAAGTGCCACTCATCATTGCTGACTGCGCTCATAGCCACTCCTATACGATATTACACATCATCACTCTCGTCCGTCTCCTTGTTGCTCGAGCTACCGGCTCGAGCGAGCTGGAGTTCGCACCTTGTATTCTTCCGCTTACCAGCACGCTGTCCTGGACGACGAAGCACCACCCGCTTTCCCAAGGCGGGTGGAATACGTTTCCCCGCATCGCAATCGTCGTGCCAAATCTCAAAGCATGTCTTGTTGACGCCCTTGTACTTACGACGAATTCTGTTGCAGAGCCACAATTTGGCGTCGTCCAGGGAGCGGCGCTCACAGAAGAAGGTTGTGGGAAACGACTTCTTGGCATCCGTTTGCAGCAAGGCGCACCTTGTACGAGCGCTGGCAGCGCTTCTATACACCACTCACCCTTACCCAGTCTTCACATTGCTCGAGCTGGTGTGTGGAACGCGCAGGGGGGCGCTTCCGCTTTTGTCTGCTCGGCGGCGGGGTGGCCACGACCTCAGTGAAATCCGCAGCTTTGAGATGTAGCAGCTGATTCTGCAGCACTCTGGACCACTCACCGCGCTTCATCGCTGGCTTTCCGGCATCGCTGCTGCCTCCTTGTGTGAACTGTAGGCATTAACAAGCGCCAGGTCTACAAAGCGAAGAATAGGCTCTTGTAGTATTTAATGAACTTAGTCGACGTCTGGAACGAGTACTTCTGCAGGCGCAGCTGGTCGTGGACGTCCACACTGCCCATCCAGCGCTGGTAGTCTGTGACTGCTCCAGGACACCCCACTGATATCGGCCCGACTTGCTTGGCATTGCGGTTAATTGACGAACCGGACATGACGGCACCCGTACACATGTAATGCACGGGCTTGCGGTCCCACCAGTGAAGCATTACCATGCTCGGAATAGCAACGGACCTGGCAAACTTAAAGGAGACGCGAGGGATGGAGACCGGTCGCGTTGCACCCTTCTCCTTGACAGGAGGGTTAAGGCCAAGTCGGTTGATCATAACCGTGCCAATGATATAGATATTCATGGCTAGTAGCTCGACACAGAGCGGCATAGACGTGTAGAATCTGTCAACCACACTGACGTGCCACGGATGCCGGTTGCTGGCAAAACGAGCTTCAGATTGCGCACTACCGCGGCAGCACCCGTCTTGTGGTCGAATCAGCTTTCACCGCGATTGTCATGTCTCCGCTTGCCCGCGTACATCTCGAATCTAGGAATTAAAGACATTCGGAGGCACAAATATTCAATACGACCGTAAGTTATGACATGAATATATAAAGATAACACAATGCCCAGCCTTGTACCGATGGAAGTATGCGTTCCGCGGGTCGCAGGTCATGAACATTTTCGAGCCGTAACGATATGTCTTGTCGGGCATGAACATGAGAGTGGTGTTCCGACGGCACGTCGAGGACAGGACATTCGCATCGAATCTGAACACCGTCGGCAGCGACCGCCCCGCAAAGAACCGCTGGTGAAGTTTATCCACGGCCGGCCGAAGCTTCCACAGCTTGTCTTGCGTCCGGGGGGCTTTTTGTTAACACAGTGCGATCACCTAGGATATCGGTGCAGCAGTTACGCGCCATGTACCGCCCGAAGTTTCCCGCTGGTACAGCGCCATCCTCCACCATGGACCAGTGGGCCGAGAACCGACGCTGTTGTGGGCAAAGCATGCGTGCGATCAGTAGGCCAACTACGTGCAAGATCTCATGGGGTTCATACTCTTTTTTATTTGATACGCCTTCGAATCTGCTTGGGGCGTCTCGCGCCGACCCTCACCCGGCTTTGCGTGTAATGTTTGGGCTCGATGGTCAACTTGCTGACCCGCATACCGGTTCGTCTCCGTGGTGATAGCGACCCACAACGACTTTGGCATAAAGTACAACAAGGTCAGCAACGGTGATTCACATACCTCCCCGAGTTCAGGCACAGGATGTGCTTCTTCAATTTCCATGCTACCGTATGCAACCGCATCATTTTCATAGGCTGACGATACTGCTGTCCATTGCATCTCTCGCAGCCGCCTGCCGCTGTTTGTTCGCTTGCTTGTCTTGATCGCTGGCTCCATTCGTAAGTTACGACATTGCAAAACAAGTATGTCATAAGTTACGACGTTGGTAACCAGGGATTAATACATGCTCGAAGTACAAAATTGCCGAATTCAAGCAAATCCACATGAAGTGGTAGTGAATTGGCACTGGGGGTATTAGTGCTGCATTCAATTCGAGACAACTCCACGTATGCCTCCCACCCGGCAGCAACGTGATGATGGTAGCCGCGGTGATTTGAACTTCCGCGTAATGCACTTGACCAGTCCGTGGAGTATATTTCCCCAGAGCCCAACGACATGCACATTATTGTTCAAAGCCATAACTACACGCACGAGCATGTCATACTCATCAATATCACTAATCCACGTCGTTTGAAGGTTGTCCATCGATTCTTGATACTGAACAGGTTTAAAGTCGTACGTGGCGAAGTGGATGATCGCATTTGTCGCCCAAGATATAGTGACCACGAGGAAGGTAGTCCTCCAAGAAGAACTAACCTTACGGGTAGTACAGGTTCTTTGTTGAGCGCTACACTCGATCATGGTGGGCGCGTAACCTTGTGCAATCCCTGTAGGTGTTAATTACTTCGGCGGACCGGGTTTCGCCTGATACTTGTATTCCGAAGGTGGGTATACAAAAATTGTAAGACCTTCCAGGATGTATACGCCCTCAGCGTCCTCAATGCGGGTTGAGATGTCACGAGCAAAGCCTTTTTTACCTAAAACAACACAGAGTTCGAATACGTCAATTAGTTATCACGCCCGAATACAGGTAAATTTCTGGATGCCCTACGTGCACCATCCTCGAAATACTCGATGGAGCCAATAGTGGTCGCCCACTCTAGCAGCAACGGTAAAACTATTATTCAACAAAAACACTTTTAGCCATTGATCAACGAGCAGAATTGACGACCCCAAAGAGACAGCGTAGCAGCAATCCGGACAATTGTAAAGGAGACAGATCTCTGGAGCGTACTTCGTGCTTCATCTATCAGTGATGCCGCAACCGAGTACGCGTAAGTATGCTCTACGCCATCTTCGACGAACGACAGGGATACGTCGGTAAAAGACAGGTGTACCATTTTTTCTTGATGATAATTATTTATTTGAATATGGTATCAATGAACAATTCGAGTTGCAAATTCAGGGGAACGTATCATCCCGATATGCTTTTCGTTCGTGTCAGTATTATACGCGCCAGGATTAGTGAAAGGCATACTTGGTGGAGGATGGTGAACTAAATGGTGAGGAGTTGTTAGAAGATATTCGTGTATCTCATAAGGCATTCTCCGCGTTACTGGATTTAATTTGCAATGATGCCACCTTTAAACCTTCTACTCAATATCATTTTCGCGGTGGTCCTGAACTACATCTGCTCATATTGCTCAAATTTGTAGGAAGTTCTTGGAACTACAACACGCGGTCTGAACTTGCTCAGTTCTTTCGGATATGTAAAGATTCGGTTAACCTCTTACCCGCTGCGATTTTTGCGCTTGTTATGCTATTCCGTACAAGATAATTTGACTTGATTCCCGTAAACATAAATTCCGCAAAATCGACCTGATGACTGAATGGTTGTCTCTGATTGGTGCCACGTGGTCAATTGGCGTTACAAGGTTGGTAATTGAAAACACATGGAGACCATCAACATTTCACACATTTCAGAAATAGAAAAGCCAAAGCTCCATTTCCCCCAGCACCGTGTCAAGGCCTTTCGTTCGGTGACATACGCAAGCACTCCCAATTGCGTACGTCTCTCAATGGCCTTCAAGGCAGTGTGGTCACTACTGCGAAAGGTCAATTGGACAGAAAGATCTCCGGCAGCCCTTGATGTTTACAAGTTATCGATATGGCCTGCGTAGACACGGTAATTTACCGACGCAACTTTCAGCTTCGATTACGTTAAACCAGGTCGTAGCCGCAAACGTGGCACCGGATGCGTTGCATTTTTAATGGGGAGGACGAGTTGATCGAGTATGTACGTGGGAATAAAGATATTTGTGCTCGTATATCGAATGTGATCGTGCTCTCACGAGCATCCTAAGCTTATCCTTGATTGTCTGATTTCTTAGTTATAACGGTTATTGTATTGCAGATACACTGGATGCATCTAACAGAAAGTCGGGGCGGGCCAACCCCAGCTCTCGACAAACATCTGCAGATGCTCCTGCTGAAAAAGCTACCAGAAAAATCGCTAAGAAGATTAGATCCCATGCTGACAACACGCCGAAGGCTCCCAAGCGTAGGAAGGTAACAAAAAAGCAAAAGGTTGCGGTTGCAGCGCGTCGAAGACAAGAGCTGGCTGCGTTCGACAAAGTACGGGGAAGTAAAAATGCCACAGGTAGTTTGGGTGAGGGGGATTGTGAAACAAAATGTGTCCATGTGTAACGCTTCAGCGTGTAGCTCCTGATGGAACCGCTGTTAGACCACCTCGAGAACAGTCCCTGTCAACGCAACCAGCTTAGGCATATAATGCCACGGAAGGCATAAGCTTGTTTCTTTCTGCTGACATTAAATGTTTATGGCTCAAAGCAAATACGGACGGGACTAATGTAGCTGTAGACACGCGCTTATCAGAAGGTATATCGGCATGGGCTTATGCTGACATTTATCTGTAAGCTGAAGTGGTGTGGATATATTTTGAAGGTTCTGCTGACGGAATGACCAAGTCCGATCTAATGCTGACAACGACGTCATTCCAAGCGAACCTAATGATGCATGTTCAGGATTTGGTACCGGTTGTGGAAACGATGGGGCAAGAACTCGTGGACGTCAACCAGATCTAAATCGAAGTTGTGATTCATCTGGCGACTCTGCTCTGGATAACAACATGATTGCATCCGGGAATGGCACTGCCGATTAGAATTTCGAAGATGAAGATGATCCAAACAGTCCAAACGAGGATAGATTTGATCCGACTCGCGCAGAAAGTTGCCACCAACACCACGCATCCGAAAGATAATTGCGATTTGAAGAGACGGATAAACCCGACCCAAATCTAGTCCTTGATGGAAGTAATTCATTTTTGGAGTATGATGGTGAAGCAGAGAGGAATCTGATGAGGATCCTGGCAGTGACAATGATGCAAGTGACGCAGACTCCAGCGATTTTGAGTTACCTCCCGGTAGTAATCTGCAGGGCGATGTCATCCATGTTATGAGTCTTCTGGACAGCGAAGAGCTGCGACAACTTCACATGAACGTTCAAGGTAAGCTATACCTTCTACGAGTTTGATATGCTGATATGTAAGCCATCTAATCTGTAATTTATATTGACAGCTTCATCACACGTGTTTGGTGAAGAACGACTAAAAGCCATGGCGGTGCGCGGCTGGTATGCACTTCCTAAGAATGCAGCGGTTGGCATTCGAAACGGACAAGACGTGGACAAGACGTACGAGGGATAATGTGGGCCTACTCAAGACGTCATTAGTGCTTCCAAAAGTCATATTGATCTCTTCCACCATTTCATTTCAAAGGTTTTATGGCGGCAGATTGCAAGTCAGCTAAATCTATACTGGGAGCAAACCCTGGAGACGAAATTGAAAGAAGCAGTTTAAAAAGCGGCCAAGCTTACGCATCGGAGACAGCGGAGTAGGGTAAAATTGCGTAGAAAACCGTTGAAATTTGAGAAGGTGTTGCCGCATGAAGTTGTCCAGTGGATTAGGTATATGCTGATCCACGCTTTATACCCTTGTAAGCGCTTCGAGCTTCCTTGGTTTACCCAGGAGAATGGAGTTTTGTCACTTGGAACCTTTGGCAGGTTCATGTCACGGGATCGATTTCGCGAAATTACACGGTTTCTTCATTACGGATAATACCGCGCCTGTGGTATCTAAAGTCCGGGCCTGGAAAATCCGTTCCGTACTAGAAAAAACTTTCAAAGAAGGCTACGTGCTAGGATCCCGTGTTGCAATTGCTAACGGGATGCTACCGTCTCACAGCTCACGAAATCTCACAAGAACCTACATGAAGGCAACATCCCACAAGTGGGGTTCCAAATGCGCTATGACCTGCTGTGCTGAGACTGGCTATTGCAAAAGATTTGTATCCAGTTTAGTACTATTCTGTTATGCTGATACGATAGTTAATAATTTTGTTTTGCAAGAGTCGAGCTCAATGTTGGAAGAAAGGATGATAGATCCCTTCTGTAATCCGAAACACTGCTTGTGTCTTCAGGGGATTACTGTACGTAGGAAACCGTCTCATTATTGCCGTTCGATACTATATATCGTTTCCGCTAGCACAGCAGTTGCGAGTGATGGGTTTCAAACTTGTTGGGGGCAATTCAAACGAACCGAACAGGGTGGTATAAGCAGGTTGAGTGGCCGAAGAATAAGCGCGCTGCCCCCGTTCCAAGCGGGACGTTCGGCATGGCGGTAGCCGCTACTGATCCGGGTCTGATTGTGTTGGGGTGGGCGGACAACAATGTTGTCTATTTCTTAGCTTCTTATCTTAGCGCCGCCATCACAGCCGTGCAGCGTCGTGAACGTAACTTAAATAAATAAAATACACGCGTTGAAAACACACCCATACACTGATATGTCGGTCTCGCTTAGCGCTGCAGTATGATAAAAGCATTATATAGACATACAATACAACGTGTGAGAGCTGGTGATTCTGGCCGTGGAACGTGACGCACAAACCACCCGAGGTTACGCGGCGAGCATGGCGACGACCTGCTGTTGATCTAGCACTTCGAGGAGGTACGCGTGTTGCTCTCCGCGCCATTCGATCGCTTGTCTGGCGATGGCGCAGGCTGTGATAGAGCCGTGGAAGAGCTCCCCAGTCCGTTCTTCTTCCTGTCACGTTGGTATGTGGATTGCTCCCACTCATTTTTTGAAAAAACCTGCCTTTTTATTCCCGTATAGACATGAGTTTCATTGGGTAAAATGCATGTGATACTGATACAACACGTTCTTGCAAGTATTACTACCGGGGAGCTTAGTAACAATGTTTGCGCAAATTATCCACTTTTCTCTTGTGCTTCGTATACCATTTTTAAACTTATGCAATATTATATGCTGTTTTGGAAGGCATCAGACGTATTTTGTCACATTTGCGTCAACATCCGCGTCCAAAGGGTTAAGAATTACACTCGGTACGCTTGTCATGTTGTGTTTCGTCTACAAGATTGTACCGTCACCTAGCCTGATAGGAAGAACAATGGGAGATTTCAAGGCGGATTCAAGACAAATATAGTTTTGTGAATTGTGGGGTTCTCGAGGATGGAACACTGCTCCCTTTGGTGTTCAAACCACGCAAGAATGGAGAAAAATATTTCACAAGATAGGGTGGATATGCTTTGAGCGCGCTTATTGTTAGTGATGATGTGAGAAATGTTATAGTAGGTTGTCCTGGAAGTATAGATGACAGACATGTCTGAACGACAAGTTTAATGTATAGAGAACCTGGTATACCTCTTGTTTTCAACACCCTGCCCTGGAACACCCAGTCAGTTAGAAGCCATTTTGTAGGACTGCACTAGACAAAATATCTTCGTTTGTATGTCTTTTAGAGAACGAGAGGTGGTTACATAACTCGATGAACCCCAAAATCGAACCGGCGATAGTGCTCTAACTCACTCCACTTTGAGCGTCACCACCGCGATAACACTGATAGTTTGTCCTACTCGTCATCCAGTCGATAAGGCGGTTTATGGAGCTGATGCTTGTTGTGGGTCCGTCATTATGCCTTGGGATCCTCTTTTTAGTCAACGAATGAGAGTCATCTGAGAGTGGTAGGGTTTTCAACACTGCGTTGAAATATCGCCTGTCACAAACAGCAACTTCAATACCACTACTAGGACCAAAAGTAAACAATAAATCTGCGAAGCAGCCTTGATGAATGTAATGACTGTATTTGGATGTGTTCGGACACGACCCAAACTTGTTACCTTCGTCTGTAACCTTGGACACATGTTCGCATTACTTCCATTAACAATGCTAATCCATGTCTACCGCAGAAATGAGTTCACGAATCGCTGGGCAAAACCCCTTGTTATCAAACCTAGGACGATATTAAACACCAACTATTGGAAGAGTGAGAACCGCCTGGCCAGCGAAAACTTGGATTGTGCTACGCGAGAAAATGTTTTGTCCAGCTGCAAAATAACATAGTCCTGCATTGATTTCGTCACTGGAACCGCATTTTCTAGCCAATCATATTTCATTATTTTCTCCGAAATTTGTTTTTGTTCTTGCTGCTGTCAGAGTTGACAACCACTAATATAATATCCTTCCTAAACACACAGCAATCAACAGGTAAATGCTAGGGGTGACCACTACCACACCTCCTAAAATTGCAGCAAAATTAATATGAAATGCAAGGGACACTTGGGGTGCCCACTAGTCACTTAGCAAATGAAATAACTGAATTAACCCGAGTGTTCAAACCCACTGATCTCCAAGTTAAATCGCCTTGAATGGGTTGAGAGATTTCACGCAGTTAACGCGGCATTGGTCGTCCTCACTCTGGGTCCCTCCTAATTTGAGTGGCCTTGGAGGTAATTCTTCCTCGACGAGATGTATTGGGAAACACAACGACCTCCGTTGGTCGTTCGTGTTTTCGACGACCCTTCTGCTTTACGATGTAAATCAAGCTCTGTTTAAAATAATCTTCTACCTTGGTATTCTAAATTTCCTTCATTCTTGGTACTCTTGTTAATTTTTGTGTGGTCTTCCTTTACTTTATGAGGTCACACTCGGGTTGGTTTTGGTCTCAGGATACTTGAAACACCACGTCGGACTTGGATCTGCATACACTCGTTACTGATGTCTCAGTTCGTCTGGAATCGGCAACACGTGTCTCGCCCTTGTGCAGCACAGCCTTCTGAATACGTGTCTTTCAGGTTTGTCTGGCTTGGTTCTGCTTAAACGTCTTCGACATAACTGAACTCATTTTCGATCTGGCTCTGGACAGTCGCGTGGTCATTTGGGGTGTACTTCATATCTTCGGATGACGTTTTGGGATCCGGTATTTGATCGAACTGTCAAGATACAGAATAAAGTATTCGTGTTTACATATGTGAGAGTAGTTGCAACAGGACACCTTGTAACACTTAAGTAGTATGGGTGATGCTCGGCTCCGTCAAAGTAGGCTGATCCTCAAGATACGTTCACCGACTGAACTTGCTTCCTTCTCTTGGATACAAGCAGTCTAGAGTTCGGTGGTCGGACTGAGCGTCGATACTGCGTCCTGAATGTGATATCTTTCAGGGCAGACGCTTCCACCCTGTGAGCTTTCCATAGCGGAGCACCCGCTACCTCAAATTCCAAACTATCCGTTTGCTGAGGTGTTCAACGAAAAACCCAATCTGAAAACCATCTTTACTTGCCCGAATCAGTCTGTTCGGGGTGTCCCGGCTGAACTGTTACGGGTGTGTCTAGAAAATTCTAATGTACATCGTCACATTAAGCATGGGGGAGGCGACTCACAATCACCCATAATATTCCAAACACGTGTGGCGTGCTCGTTTAAGTCATTAGAGAGTCGGGGAGTCCGTCCATCTGATTGGGTTATGATAGCACTTGTACTATTAAAGTTGGACATGGGCTTTCCACCTAGCTTTTGCATATTCGTTTTCCCATGTCCAAATTGGCGAGAAGTGAGAATCGGCCTCCTGGTAACTTGTTGTCGACGGCCCTTGCCCCCTGGTCATAAATGGGATAAAAACTGACTGCAATGGTGTGAGAGCACCAATGAAGACGTAATTCGATAGGCCACGCTACGACAGTGCTCATCAGCGCCTGGTTCTTGCCAAATAATTTCCTGCCGTGGTAGTAATTCTAGACACCACGTAGCAATGCACCGCCCTAGAGGACGAGCTCGAAGATGGGGAACGACGTTGCCATTAGTCTTAAAACAAAAACTCGATCGCAAAAGTATGGGTGTGACATCTTGTTCTCGTGGAAGGAGGAATGGCTTCCTGGTGGCAAACGCGCCTCCTAGCCCTCCTGTATTTCGCTCATATGCATCCGCCACTTCACCCAGCAGTGATTCGAGACTGATTGTGCTCCGATTCCATGTTGATGGCGCAGAGCATTCTATCCGTGTGCTGCTGGATTCGCGTGGCAAACAATTTCGTTCGCACCGAGCGTTTGTCCGTGGTACCGGCGGACATGTCTGTAACTGAAGGTTCTGATCATGTGACCATCATACAACGGCAATCCACGGTTCATCGGCCGTTGCGGTGTTCCAGTCATTTTTCATTCGGGTTTGATGACTTTCATAGCTCCGCCAACTTCATTTTGATCGTGCGCACGTGTTCCCTAACTGTTCCCTTTGCGTCTCCTGGTTGGGATACCACCAATACCAGATTGATTAAGTGACTCGAACCGCTCGTCCGTGTTAAATTGATCTGTTGTGTTGGCAAGCCTGCGTAATCATTGGACACACCTTGCGGCCCTGGATTCCGACCCCGCGTACACTGGTGGTGCGACGTCTGTGATGCCCTTCATGTGCAGTGTATGCGCGCGCATCCTGGGCAGAAGCCGCAGCCACTACTAACGCAATCTAGCAGGGGCTATCGTGCCCCGGCAAGAAGTGGCTCCCAAGTGAAGAAGAAGTTGTGGTTAAGCGTGGCCTCCCAAGTGCGGTCAAGCGTGGTTCTTGTGCGCTAAGGAAGTAGGTTCTGGTACTATCTTCGGCGTGATAGTAGCGCAGCCATGATCGGGAATAGCTCTAAATGTCTGCTAAGACATTGTTCAAACGGTCTATCTATTAGTGTAATCGTCCCAAAACCTGAAGGCCTCGTACGCCATCGAGTGCCTCTGTAGAATTAACCCTGTGGTCTCCTCTATCTGGATGCAAGAAGACATCAGTGGGACTTCCTCCGTACGGGGTGTTGAAGTCGCGCGGTCACCATGCGACGCCTCTGTGATCGTTACACCACCCGGGTTGTCTTGGAGTCATTGCCTCAGAAGAATGATGACATCGAACAAATCGGTATGACCGGGCCAGCTGATGCCGTATCCATTGCATCAATGGCGGCTGGTGCAAGCGACCCTGCGTCGGAAGGTGGGGCGGGCTTGAACGTCGTCGATCCCGAGAGTGCCCCTAAAACGCGATACGCTTTGAATCGTTGTTGAAGCTTGGACGCTTAGGTATCCAGATCGCTCTGCGCGTCGGTGAGCTCATCCACATATTCCTGGGCGTGGACCAACCCTAATCGAGCAGCACAGCACGAGATTGATTTAGTGCCGATCCCGTTCCCGGTGCAAAGTACTCTGTAGCACTGCGGTGACCGCTTCCTCGTGATTAAGGCAACGTGATTGACTTATTTATTATAGGGTAGCCGACAACCTGGATATGTTCCCGAGCGCCAAATAGCATTCCAGCCCGACGTTCTGCATGAAGAAACCGACCGCCAGATGGCGTATCATCCACACCTGTAGCTAGCTCGATGATGCCTCCATACCAATCCAAATGTCTATCTCGCGAATGCTCGGTATCGCGTCAGGCAACTCCACGTACAGATCCATTGACGTGATGAATGGTTTATATTTATCTGGATACGCGAGGAAGACGAACCATTAACTACTGTCAGCTAGCTCATTGGTATCTCCAGAAGTAGACCATGTTGACACGAGACCTCACGAATACCCCTGCCACCTTCAATCGCACGGTGTCGAACTGTCAGCGTCCGTGCAGAGCTGCGCACCCAGTTACTACGCCGCCATCGTTGTATTGTCCATAGTCGTGCCGATGGCGGCATAACCGTGGAAATGGATTCGACTGTCTTCAGCAAAATGTTTGATGCGAAGCATGGTTAATGCTGTACACCAGAATGAAGAAGTGTATGTCCCGATGCTCGAGAGCTACGTCTGCGTCTTCGCGGTGATCCCGAGATAGGTGAAGCCATTTGTGTACGACCGGTACCTTAGGGTCAGAAGCAGCTTTGACAGTGCTTTCATACCCATTGTGAAGCGGTCGTTCCTGGATGAGAGCGAGAACTTATCTCGTATTGGCATTTGTGAATTATTTCGCATGGCTAAACGGAATGGCCCTGAACAAGGCGAGCATTTCGGAATCAGAGTTAGCCAAAGTTATTGGCCGCCTGGCCCTCAGATTAGGCGTTGAGTGATGATCCAGGGTCAAGCTCCGTTTGGATAGGCTAGCGGCTGCAGAACTAAGGGCAGCTGCTGAAGTTGACACAAGTCAAGGTCCAAAGCGTAAATTTAAACTGAACTGACCTACGTAAGGGTTTGCACGGCACAGATCACGCACGTCATCCATCATATACTGGGACTGTATTGCTAATTCCCAGTCTAAGTTGTGTTTGCTTTGTTTGGGTTGTTGCCTTATAACAGTAATACCAGCACAATAAATTTAGCTGTGGGCATCATCACGCACACATTCCTTCTTATGCGCGATGAATCACCTTCAAAGCACTCAATAAAACCACGCGATTTTCGCTTCTGTATGAGGCATGACGGTATAACTTGTCAGATGTTGTGACTGCTAAATCACTTGCACCCGCATTGAAGTGAGGTTTGCTGAGCGTACTACCATATGACAGGCACGAATTCCACTCGCCAATGCCACTTGGTTGACCATCCACAATTACGCCTGTCTCTTGGCCATAAACCACGTAATCAATCAGAGATTTACTAATCCCAAAAGCTGCAATTACGACACCGCACGATCAACGAGTATGACGCATCTAAATGTCGTAAGGCTGGTACCCTTTCATAATGTCAGGTTGTTGTGAGACATGAAGTTGGGGAGGCAAGAATTAGAAGTAGCAAAGTTAATATGAAGCTCTCTTGTTGTCGGCGTTGAAAATTGGAAAATTGTGTAGGACAACGTGACGTTTCGAGTGTAGAGTTAGGATGTCATTCGTTTATCTAGCTAGCGTTACTACCAACCACTGCTACCATAGTGAATAACTACCGGTTAATGAGCGCCGTTTTTTACGCGGTACTGCAGCGGCTACGGCAATTAGTATGTGTTCATAGATAACCTAAGCTCAGAAGGTTAGACTATTTACTGCTTTTTAACACTAGTAGAATTTATAAATATTCTAACAACTTCAAGTTCAAAATGAGTCTCACCTGGGCCGTGCGGGCTCGTGTGCAAGTCGTTCATCATCACGACAGAGTTCGGGTCACTCATTATTCTGTTTCTGCATAATAAATATGAATTTTGTTGTGTGTGGTTCTCGAAGTGCCAACAAAGTACTTATAGGACCACAATTTCCAGTAGATGTGTCTGATGTCGACTCCGCTTCGGTGGTAGGGGTGATGGACTCGGCCGACAGCTCTGTTTGCTCCACGTTTTTTACGTTGTCACTTTCTCTTTTATCAAGTATTACTATCATATCAAGCAACAATGCCAATGACCAAGCTTACTGAGCCGTGTGAAGGATGCGGTGACCCGTTGGCGATGTCCTGTGTGCACTCGTTACATACATGTGTTCGGTGGTCCCACTATCGGCGAGGGAGGTTTTGGATAAGGTATCCAATGTCTCTGCTTCATCAAACAAGTTCCATTGGAACAGCGGCCTCGCCACTTCTTAGACAAGTCGCTGATAGTGATAGGCTGTCGGTTACTAGTGACAGCGAGGATAGGAGGCTTCTGTCAGCTCTGTTGGCACTCCAGCGTCAAAGCGCCCAAGCGGTGAGTGTCATTTCAAACCGTCGAAAAGTTACGTGATGGCTCTTCGCCTACGAGAAAAACGACGTAAGGGTCGAATGTATGCAAAAGCTGTCGATCGTTTCCCAGCAAAAATTCAATCCGGCTACGCGGTCTGCTTACTTGCAGAATGGTGGGGAAAACAGAAGTGGATCGTGGGAGCCGAAAGGGAGCAGATTGTTGCCTTGGTGTATCGTGCCGGTGACAGGCGCCGATCCAGCGCCAAGAGTACACTGGGACCACGGACGCCCGAGAAGCCTGAGGAGTGGGTGTTTGCACCCACGTTTGCAGAGAAAATTCGAATGCCTCTTCAGCGGGTGTGAACTTCGAACCATCGCTATTGTTGCAGTTAGCAAAGCAGATATTACGCGAGAGCATCGAGTGTTACAAAATACGTAGTGTTGATGACATGGGAGCGCTTATTATGGGGAAAATCACCTCGCTATGGGTTCAAATCTGTATGGAGGCCCCCCAAATAGTACCCAAGGGGTAGCCCGGTAATACAATAATCAAACTAAGCAAAACAAAGCCGTTGTATACTGAAACGCGTGTAGCTTTCCAACTTGGCGAACCACGAAGGGGGGTTGGTGATGGACCGCTAGATGAAGATGTAGTAGCCAATATCGACGAAACTCATTGTGTGTGGTGAATTTCGGTAACGGTAACACATTAGGATTCTCAGATGAGAAGCAGATTAATAACGCGAATGTGGTGGGTCACGGTAAAGGCACGATGATAGTTGTACGACTGTGCGGCGGAGCAATCGCGTAAATTCCCCCTCCCCCCGATGATGATCTTCATGAATTGTGAGGGGAAGCATCCAATTCGCGGTGTAAACGATAATGTATTAGGAGTGTGTTACTGTGCCAGTAAGAAATGTTAGACGACATAAATACTTTTTCGATAATATCTCAAACAAAATGGCAAAATATCAAACGCAGACGCAAGAAGGGCGTTTTTCTGGACAACTGCTCCGGACCTCCAGAGGCCAACGGATGCCGTGAAGACCTTGACGCTGATAGTTACGACTTAAGGTTCTTAACGCAGAACGCGACAGTTTCGTGCCAGCAAGAAGACCCATTCGTCATCGCAAAAATCCAAGATGCTTGGAAGGTGCACTGGAACGAGAAAAGATGGCGCTAGTTAAGAGGGAGGGCTGGTAAAATACTGTCTGATAAGACGGTTAGAGGTCTGATAAGCTTCAAAACCCCAGGATAATATTTTTCGTGCGCTCGCAGCTAAGGCTGTCCGAGCGGTGAACCACCAGAAAGATAAATACGGGTTGTTGTACGCTTACAACGTCATGGTTCGGTGTGGGCTATCGCTAGGACTTAACGGGATGTGGTCCGAGAAGTAACCGTACCTACACCCGCAAGAAATCATCTCGAAACATTAAATGTATTATGACTGTGAGCCTGTGGACTCAAATCCTGCAGAATGACCAAGTACAAATCGTAACGTTACATTTATAGTTTTGATATTTTTGAAATATCCAATTGGCGCAGTCGTTTGAACAACATCATTACATGCGAGGTGGCGAGAGTTCAATTCCTCCCACGAAATGTTTTTACCATTCTTCAAAGTTAGGCTTTGCCGATAAAGAGACTAAGTTTGACTATTTAGTATTTCACAAACTTAATATTAGTCCATATTAAATAGTGTAATGAACTAATTACCGTAGATAGTATACTGTATGTTTGATGGGGATGTACTATTCGGTGTTTGACGTTATATTTGGTTCTTTCATTCCCTTGAATGCCCAACGTTAGTTGTGAAGGGGTCACACGAGCACCTTGCTTGAGGAAGCGTGCTATCAGGAGTATACAAACTCCTAGTGAACGACAGTTCACAAGTCCTGGTCTTAGGGGACTTAATAGCTAGTTTGGAGTAAGTTTAAGACTGATTTATTTATAGTTAATTAGGTTCATCTGGCCAGTAATACAAATTCCTAATTAACTATAATCTTTTCCTAATATGCATATAAAAGTTAGGTCAAATACTATTGGTTGGCCCTCAGCCACCTAGACCTACGTGGTAGTGGTGTGGTCCACACCACCCACAACAGAGTATCTAAAACGAATACTCACAGAAGTATATGAACTTCTAAACGCGGTATCCTTTCTAGGGTACCCCTTCATGTAACCCCGTTACATCCTCCCCCACTTAGGTTGGATTTTCACCCAATCAAAATGAGGCAAATGTGAGCCCTTCACATTTCACTCGAAGAGTCGAAATTCTTCGACGGGCCGTCGAGCTCTTGCGCTACGGCTCCCTGCTCTCACAGAGCTCCAGGCACGTTGCCATTACTTCCCCAAGGTCTCCTCGTCGACCTCAGAGCATGCCCCGAAGGGCAAGCTCAAGTGGGGCCTCCGCGCCCTTAAAGACAAAGGCTGCGAAGCCCAAGTCAAAGACGGCTAAGTCTCGCGGCAAAGCCAAGACATCAATTGATTTCATTGCGAAAGCAAACAAGGTGCAAGATGCACCTGACGTGGCAGCGAGCACTAGCTCGCTCCACAGACGATCTCCGTCGTCATCACCGGACCACTGCGTGGACCCAAGGCCCATCCGCAGGTCCATGAGCAAGTCTCAAGTCAGCTTGACTGACGATACCCTTGTCACCTGCCCTGGCGACGAGGGTAAGGACTAAAACGCTGAGTCCAAGTCCGCGATTAACAATCTGGACACAGGCACCACAGCTGGTGGTGCCGATGACGTCCACGGCAACGTGGACGCAAAGGAGGCTTTACCTCCTAATAACTTGACATTGGCAAAGGGCAAACGACGTGCCCAGGGTACCAACACGGCTAACCATACCAATGAGGCCAGCGCCAGGAAGCGCAGCGCCTCTCAGTCGCTTCACATAAGCGACCAGGATCTTGATGAGGCCTATAACGAAGAGCCTCTTGAGATTGCGAACAACCTCGATGAGCAGCAAGAAGAACTATTTGCTGCTCGACTGGCTAGACAGCCAGTCCATCGTGAGCGTACTCACACTGAGCGTTGGGTTCTTACCCATGCTCCAGGGTATTCCCTCCATGAAGGCCATGGCTCTCTGCTGTTCCTTGAGCAGCTCATGGGCCCACGTCCATTTGGCAGGAGGTCATACCTCTATGGGCGCGTATGAGTGCCACCTGATTAAGGGCGTGTCTCTATTCATCGAGAACATAGAGGCCACCAGGTGCGTGCTTCTTGCACCGCACCAAATTCTGTTAAAGGAATTTACTAGACTTCGGACGAAGTCTGAGACCAAGGGAGGTCTCCACCCAGTGCGGGGATTCCCTTCGGTGCAGCCGGACAATACCTCCTCAGTTGCACAAATCACTGGGTCCCTCACAAGGGTTGCCCAGTCTAGGAGCTCCAAGCGGAAGCTCAGCTGGAATTCATATTGACCCAGCGGGACATTCGGGTCCTGGTCGTGCAGAGTCTTTTCTGCAGGACGAAGTGCATCAAACCCGTGATCGAATATATGCGATCAAGATTACGCTTGACGTTGGGCTTGGCGGTCGAGCCGCCGCCCAGTTTGGCAAACCAACTGCCCTGATGTCCTACGTCAAGATGTGGACGCTCTTGTTCGCGAGACTCGGGAGCTCCATGGGCGTGTTGACCGCCGAGTTCCGGCTTTGAAGGAACTTCGTCGAGGCTTAGACGCTCTAAGCCATGAGGTGCATGGTCGCATGCCCTCTTATGAGCTGCAGTGGTATTCTTCCCACTCGGCTTATGGGTATAGTTCTTACCCGAGCTCTTCCCACTCTGTACCGTCATACCCTTTGTATGGCTCGCGTGGGTACCAGTGTGTGTATCATTCACAGACTTCGACACCGGCAGCTCCGGTTGTCCAGAGGACTCTGCCTCGTTTTGAGGAGGTAAGCTCTCACCTTGGCCTTCCTCCGTCCGAGGAGAAGGATCCAGCGGATCGTGATACCGCTTCAGACGCCCCACGGAGAACGTCGGGTGCGTCACCATTGACTTTGGAAGGTCAATGGTATACGCCGCGCCATGACCAAGACCGCAAAGGGTCTGATGAAGCGGTGCTTCAACTTGTTGCTCTAACCACCCTTACCAAAAGGTTCTTAGTGTCAAGTAGGTCTAAGTCTCCTTCTTTAAACACGTTTAAGTTTCCTTTACTTGGTTTGTCAGAGTACTCCTTTTGTTTGTCTTGGGCTGATGCCATTGCATCTCTAACCCGGCTGATTAACGTTAGCCTCTCGTCTATAAACGATGCCAACTGTCTTTCAAAGACTCTGGCTCGATCTCCGAAACCTGGAAGGAAAGGCTTTCCGAGCATTTCCCCCACACTTGAAGGAGGCCACTTAACCTCCCCGCAAGGTTACAGGCACCTGGGGGTGTCGTAACCCGTTCAAGTAAAACGGGGTAAACCCCGTTGATGCGTGTACCGCATTGCTGAGTGCAAACTCAACCATAGGAAGCTGGTCCGACCAGGACCGAGGTGCCTCTGCACAGATGCTCGGTAGGGTATCTTCGAGCACGCGGTTGACGCGCTCTATCTGACCATCCGTCTGCGGATGGTCCGCAGTTTACATCGTCAACTTTGTTCTCAATAAATGGAACAGGGTGTCCCAGAACGCCCCTGTGAGATGAGGGTCTCTATCAGAGACTATGGTCTCTGACAGACCAAGATAGCGGAACACGCTATCTAGGAACAGCTGTGCAGCATGTTTCCCGGTGACCTTGTCACGTACCGGAGTAAGATGCATGATCTTGCTTAAACGACAGACAAACACGAATATGCCGGTGTTGCCCTTGTCATCGACCGGAAGGCCGAAGACGAAGTCGAGACCCATCGACTTCCAGCAATCTGCTGGTACAAGTAGGCTTTGCAGTGGAGCCGAGGCGTGGCCCGAAGGCTTCACCTCTGACATGTTTCACATGTCTTGACATAGTGTGCCACCCACTTATACATGCGGGGCCACCAAAATGTCTGAGAGACCATTTGGTAGGTCTTCTCTCGGCCAAGATGGCCACTTATCGGCACATCATGTGCCTCTAGAAGTATGTCATACTTCAGATCCTCGTCGTTTGGAACGACAACCCGAGGAGGATATCTAGGGTCTACTCTGTAATGGAGTAACCCTTCGGCCAGCTCATAACGATGGAGCTGCACCCGCTGTCGAGGCGAAAGCCTGTCGACTTTGGCGTCCTTGCCATCGTACAAGAACTGCACCAGTGGTGTGTAGTTCTCGTCCCCTTGATACGCCAAGCGTATCCGATCATATAGATCTGTCGTGACCCGACTGACATGAGCTAGCTCATAGTCAGGTCGACGCGACAATGCATCGGCAAGCACGTTGAGCTTGCCTGGCTTGTATTCAACGCGGAAGTTATATTCCGCGAAGAATGACAGCCACTTCGCCATCCGCTGCGACAGATGCGGCGAGTTGGTGGCAGTCCGCAAGGACGCGTGATCAGTATAGATCACAAAGGGCCTCGTGCCCAAGAGATGAACTCTAAACTTGCCAATAGCGTACTTCATTGCAAGTAGCTCCTTGTCATGAACGGGATAGTTCCGTTCGGCAGCCTTCAGCTGCCTGGACTGGAAGGAGATGACACGTTCGTGTCCTTCATCGTCCTTCTGCAATAGCGCACAGCCTGTTGCATATTCAGAAGCGTCACAGACGACGCTGAATGACTTGTTGTCGTCCGGCAAGGCCAGGACTGGCGCTTGCTGTAAGCTCGCCTTGATGCTATCAAAAGCATCCTGGTGCTGTCGCTCCCAGACCCAGTCGGCATCTTTCTTTAAGAGATCCGACAAGGGTCGAGCAAGTTCAGCGTACCCTGAGCTGTACTTATGAAGATAGTTGGCTAAGCCCAACCGCTTCTGAAGGTCCTTCTGCGACCTCGGGGTCGGCCAAGCCGCTATGGCCTTGACCTTCCCTGGATCGGCGCGTACGCCGATCCTGCTGACAAAGCAGCCGAGGACTTTTATCTCCTCAGCTGCAAAGACGCACTTGTCGATGTTGGCATAGAGCTTGTTAGCTCTCATGACATCAAACACTCGACGGAGGTGCTTCAAATGCATCTCCATAGCCGTCTGGCCATCCTCGGCACGGCTATGGACGAATATATCGTCAAAGTACGTCTGTGCGAACGTACTCAATGGTCTAACAGTTGTGTGACCAAGCGATTGAACGTCGCTGGGGCATTCGATAACCCCTGTGGCATCACTAGTCACTCCCAGAGCATCCCACTCGGGGTGCTCACTGCGGTGAGAGGAATGTCACTCTCCCGCATCAGGATCTGGTAGTATCCGTCTACCAGATCCAGGGCACTGTACAGCGTACAGCCCGACATGTTGTTCAACAACACATCCTTGCGAGGGATCGGCGTCTGTGCCGGTACCATGGCATTGTTCAGCTGGTTGTAAGCGTGAACCAGACGCCACTTCCCGTTCGGTTTCCGAACGCAGAAGGTCGGCGTCGAGTGCGGGGACTTCGACTCCCGCACCATGCCCGACTTCGCCTTCTCGGCGAAGAAAGCATCTATGACCTCACACTGCTCGCGAGGTAGAGGCCACTGCCTCGTGACACGGTATATTGTGCCTGGCACGAGATCAATCTCGTGCCGAACTCCCCGATCCGGTGGGAGTTGGGATGGTGGGTGCTTCGACACCACATCCGAGTATTCTTTCACAAGAGGATACACTGGATCCTCCGGGTTCTTGAGAATCTGAGAACCCAAGCGCGTTGCGCGCTGCTTCGTGATCCCCTCCAGGACGTCCTCGTCCATTACGGAGGAAGCGTTCAAATCTTCAGGAGAGGTCTCCGACTTCAGGAGCACCATCTACGCAATCTCTCCGGCCTTCAACTCGACCAGGAAGTCCTTGATGAACAATTCCTCGAGGTCCAGCAGTGCTGACACCTCAGGCAGTGCCTCCAGATGGACGGCACCTGCCTTCACTTGACAAGCGGACACGGCGTCGAAGACATGATATTGGTCTTTGACCGGCCGGGCCGGTGGAGTCTCAGACCCTGAATATGGTACTTGGTTATCCACACGGGAGGTGCTCAACGGCACATCCGCACTCGTACTGGCCTTCTTGACCCCGCGTGGAACTTGGTTACCCACCCTAGAGACGCACGTTGCGCTCTCAGTCTTCCTGGTCGCTTCGACCATGCGTGGAACTATGTTACCCACGCCGGAGGCGCTCTCAGCGTCCTCCTCAACAGCCTCAGCTGTTTGCGGAACTACGTTACCCGCTTGTGGACCTATGTTACCCACACTGGAGGCGCTCTCAGCGTCCTCCCCAGCAGCCTCAGCTGCTTGCGGACCTATGTTACCCGCTTGCGGAAGTACGTTACCCGCCTGTGGACCTATGTTACCCACGCAGGAGACGCCATATGCGCTCTCCTCAGCAGCCTCTTCTGCTTGCGGACCTATGTTACCGCCTGGTCAGTGCCGTCCGGCACTGCCACAGTCGAAGCCCATACGGCGCGACGACTCTCAGCGTTGGGACTTGCCGTTGAAGCAATCCCATACGTTTGGCAATGGGCCTTGGTCTCACGACCGGTTGCGAGGCTCATCGCAACATCTTCACTGGAGTCTGTGACTCCCAGTACTTCTTCGGGTGCATAAGCGCCTTGGCGACCATCTCTGGCGCCCCAGTCTCGGACAGAGGTGGAACATTACTCACCAAAGCTCTGTCAGAGACTGCAGGCCGGCTATCTCAATGGCTTTGCCGCGCCAATCGATCCAGGGCTCCTGCTTTTCGAGCCACGGCATGCCCAGAATCAAGTCGTACTTGTCCATGTCTAGTACAAGGAACGACTCCGTGCTGTCAAAGTCCTCAAACTTTACTGTCAGGTCCATCCGGACCCCAGGTACGTTAACTACCGTACCATCGGCCAGTTTCACCGAGACCTGTCCTCTGCCTTCGCTTTCGCACAAAGCGTCGGCATACTTGTCGCTATTCCGTGCGACCGTCTGGCATCGAGCAAAGTTCGTCGACGCCCCAGCATCAATGAGGATTCTGAAGGGATCTCCATATCCCGTACACTCGCGTGTACCACGAGCAGTCCGCCGCTGCTCTTTCTCGTCTCGAGAGCACCCAGGCTCTCAGGGCTAAGCCTCCATGGCGTGCGCCGTCCGCACTCCTACCATGTGGACTTAGATCTTCCCCAGCAGGGCGCCCCTCCCCTACTGGTGACCCCAGTTCCCCTGGCTCTTGGGTCGTGGCTTCTGCCACGGGCCCCTCGAGCCCCTAGGTTTGGAAAGGAACTTCCTTTGCCCTCCCGCAGGCAGGCACGTTGCATGTGCCTGAGCTTCCCACATCCGTAGCAACGGATGGAGCTCTGTACGGCCGTACCCAGTTCCATGGGTACCGGCCCTGTGCTAGCTCCAGCTGCTGGAGCTCCTTGCACTGCGCCTGACGACGCATTGTGGCCTTGCCACACCGACGTAGGAGTACGAGCCTGTCGGTGGCTGTACTCCTCTTGGAGGGCGATCTGGATCGCCTCCTCCATAGTGTTCGCATGCATGCGGAACAACTGTGTGCGGGATAGGGCCACATTCAGGCCATCCGTGAACACTATCACCTTGATGTGTTCAGGTAGGGGGTTCCCTACCAGAGATGCAGCGAGTACTCGCATCTCCTGGGTGTACTCATGCAGCTCGTTTCCTTGTTTACAGGCAAGGAATCGCGAGCGCTGGCGATACTCGTAGTTCGCCGGGAGGAAGGCGGCTCTAAGCTGTTGGCATAGCTGAGCCCAGGTTGTGAAACAACCCGGCGTTGTCGCTTCGCGCGTGTACGCCCAGGTCTTCGCCCGACCTCTTAGGTTGGACAGGGCGAAAGCGACCCGAAGTCGCTCGGTCGAGATGAGAGCCGCGTCTATCGCGAGCTCGACCTCTCGGACCCAGAAGTGGAGGTTCTCTCCCTCCTTCCCCTCATTGGGGTTTACCTTAAGCCTCAACGGCTTAGGTTGGGCTGGCTTCATCTCAGCCACAGGGGCCTGCAACCCCTGTACGTGGGCGATAAGCCCTCTCTCGTACGTGTCGAACGCCTCAATGCGTTCGACCTGCTCGGCCGGCGTAGCAGCCGCCAAGCTTCGGAGGGCATTTCGTCCAAAGATGTCCGCCATCTTCCGGACTGACTCAATCCGAGCGTTGGTCAAATGAGGGAACTCCCCTCTATCCATCTTTGTTTACCTTGTTGGAGCCACAGATGATTCAGGTAGTCAATCTACCCGCGTAGGCGTGGATTGACTACAAGGGCTACCAAGTGCGACGGTGTCACACGAGCACCTTGCTTGAGGAAGCGTGCTATCAGGAGTATACAAACTCCTAGTGAACGACAGTTCACAAGTCCTGGTCTTAGGGGACTTAATAGCTAGTTTGGAGTAAGTTTAAGACTGATTTATTTATAGTTAATTAGGTTCATCTGGCCAGTAATACAAATTCCTAATTAACTATAATCTTTTCCTAATATGCATATAAAAGTTAGGTCAAATACTATTGGTTGGCCCTCAGCCACCTAGACCTACGTGGTAGTGGTGTGGTCCACACCACCCACAGCAGAGTATCTAAAACGAATACTCACAGAAGTATATGAACTTCTAAACGCGGTACCCTTTCTAGGGTACCCCTTCATGTAACCCCGTTACATTAGTAAAGCACCGTTGCAGATAAAAATATTGCAATCTAGTAAAAGTGTGTTGTACAACAACATAATTGCGGCATGAATGCTAGTTGTAATTGACGTGATGCAGGACGGAAGTCTTTGTAATAGTCTGGCTATGATCAATATAATCAATATAATGAAGTTCTTAAGTACGAGCTGATTGGTACCCAAATACTCGGGCGTTAATAGGCCACCTCGAGCCTAACATGACAGTACAACAAGCTACAATTTTAAACCTTGTAAATAAAAGCATACCATGATTTTCAAGTTGTTTGCGCCCTTGCATGGACGTTTGGTCAAATAAGGTTATGATTCACTACCCAGTTGTCCGATTTGCTGTGAAACGAGCTATATAGCAACATGTACTCAATGAGGAAACTTGCACTGCATTATAATACTGAAGTAGCTGTTGAACTTTCATGTCCAGCATATGATTTCTTTTCTTCGTCGTATGTGTAGGTTTTAATGATGCATGATACGAATCTTTAAACGCCGCTCAGTGATTAGTACTTTTAGCTATTCATGACCTGACAAAGATGCACTGGCTTACGGGTTACGAAACAAATGTATTGAATGGGATTTCCATCGTCACCATGTGAAGTGACAGCCACTCCATCCGTGACTTTGTTGTGTTAGAATGGTGACGCCTCCTTGAGTTTCGGGAGGAAATTGCCGTCCGTCATGGGAGTATTTGCCGAGCCGAAGCTTACGGAGTTCAGCGCCCGACGGGCATCCTCTGTCATTTGGTCCCACATGATGAGGTTTTGGAACGTACCAGCATCACCGGTGACATCGAGATCGTGGTTCTTCGGCCAGCCGTGTCGGTATCGAACCTTGAGACTTGTGCCGTCAATCACGTACACTGGACACGGGTTGTACTTCCTGTAACCATTGTGTGACGACACCGAGCAACCCAGGATCTTCGGTTCCGGTACATCCGGATTGTCAATGAACACCACGGCGTGCTCCCAGTCGTGCCGATGACCCAAACCAGACGTTGGTGAATCCTTCGGGAAGTACCACGAGTACATGATGGCCCAGACACCATCGATCCACGTCGAGCGACCATAAATCTGGGAACCATGTCCAGATCCTCGGCATCCGCCCCTGGGACTACCAGAAGTTTTGAGACCACCGCTGGTTTCACCTGTAGCACTCACGGCAGGGTAAGGAACACACCCGGTCCTAATTTGAATTTGAGGTTTGAATTTGACACCGGCCTTTTCAGATATCGTGACTGGTGCGGGTTCAGGGAACGGTATCACCTCGTCATGACCAATAGTATTTGTCTCCCATGGACTTGGATCTGGCGTGGGGGCAGTTGTCGGTGCAATTGTCGGTAGATACGTGGGTTGTTGAGTCGGCGGTTCTGACCGGGGGTTATGGTTTGGCGGACTTATCGTTCGGTTTGGCGAAGTACCTGTAGGCATCGGGCCAAGTGCGTCCGCAATGTCCAGTGACTTTAGTGTTGGTTTCGGGGTATCAATTGGGCCTTGAGTTTGGGAATCAGTTCGCGATTCCAGATCAGCTTGAGCGGTTTGAACTTGAGAGCCATCTTGGCCATAAACTGAAGCAAAAACAGCGAAACTCGACCACAGAAAGACGGAGATTTTCATGCTGCAATACTTGAAGTTATCAACTCGGAAGAAATTGCAGAGTGTCGGAGTTTCAATGCTAAAACTTCGACACAACAACACATTACATGCGTACTAAACACCTTCTCGGAGCGTACATGAATTAGGGCTTATAGGTCAGCTCATGGACTGTTTCTTACTGTGGTATTGAACACATCTGGAGTGTTATCATGTGTAACACGCTTCATAATTCTAGCACCCCAATGAAAAGATTTGCATGCGGAAAAATGTTCTGCGGGACCTAACATTTACACATTGGCACTCATGTTTGTGAGCGCATCGCTACTTTCTGAAGTATTTACCACGGCCCGGGAATCGGAATGGCAGGTTTGGCATCCAAAATTTGAGAATTGGAAATCCTTCCGTAAAAATCGCGCTGGTGTGTGTACCTTTTTTCAGAGAATACGTATACCTACCAACTTGTATTCAGAAAACAGTAAATATTCTATACAGCTGTACGGTTATGTGAGCTTCGTCATCAGTGATGATTTATACCAGAGCGTAGTACAAAGATTCTTAATGATGGATGTTGAGATTTGTGATCTGACTCGAAACTTGCAGTGCGATCCTCCCAGTATATTATACAATAACAAAACCACAGCTCCTATGTACCACTATCTAACCGTGAAAGTCGAGTTTGGTGCAACCAAGCGCAGTGGGTGATTTTATTGAGGAGGGGGCGTTATTCTATGCTTATATGATTACTGTACAAAACTGAACTAGTTATAGGGTATCTTCCTCTTGCTATCTACCGATTTCTTCTCGTAGTTTGCCCAGTCAGCATATATCCAAATTCGATGTTCTGGTAAGTTAAGTTCTATGGTCTGTTTGAATCCCAAGCGCAAGAGAATACTGGCTGCGTTTACGACCTCGTCATTCAGTCTAACGTCAGTTTCTTATTGTACTCGGTCTACAAACAAATTAATATTGTTGACGAAAGGAATGTTGTGTTTAATAAAACTATATGTTATTGCGCTGGCTCCATGGTGTAAATACAATCGCTGTGGTATTTTCCGAACATCCTTTATGGTTTAAACATGTCATTTGCTTGCATCGGCAGGATCAGTAAAAGGGTGACCCACCATTTGCATTATAGAAACGGAGAAAATGGAGGCTGACTCACGCATTCGCGTGCGGATCTGTCTTCATCAGCAGCATATTGTTCACTCTTTTGGGGTCCAAGTGTTTTTTCATCCATTGTTTGAATTTGGAACAACGCACCAGCGTCACGACCAAAGGTTGGCCGCGACGCAGGTTGCAGTTGTCATGGCATCAAGCCAATGAGGGTCAAGAATGATCCGGATCACAAACATGATATTGCTCCTAGGTTGTAGTTCTAACTACAACCTCAACATTCATTCATCTATATTTTATTTCATTATAGGACTTAGAACCGTTTCACACGAACCTCGGTTCAGTGCCTAACCTATCGTACCGCCAAGATTCATACCAAGAATCTTCTATAGTGAAATACATATAATTACATAGGGTAACTAAGGAATACCTACAGGTAGTACCTCTTAGTCGACAAAACCAACTAACCATCAATTCACTTTCCAATTTACCTACTTCGGAGCACCTCGCCTCCCTACCAAGCTTCGCTTCGGGTTCCCTTCTGAACCCCGCTCTCCTCCCTCAAGACCTCACCTTCACGACCCTTCGAGCTACGTTGCTCTAGTCGTCTTCCTCTGTTCTTTCACCAGTCGTTACAGAATTGCAAACGCTGTAAATCGCTCATGGCTTTCGTTGTGATAGTGCTCTCATGTTGTTGCCGCGCACTGAGCATGCATGCCAATTTCATGTCGCCAAAAACCTTCTCCAAGTACGAGATAACTATAAAATCATCAGGGTTTTCCTTGAATTTCTCTAGCTTCGTTGAATTGGAAATTCGAGTACTTAGCCTCGGACCTCAAAGAGTTTATCTCCTTTCTCGTTCAAACTGAGTACCTTAAAGATGTTATCTGCTGTTTTTCCCTCGCTACACCAACTTTCCTCCGGCAAATTCACCGCAATGGATTTTGTACGATCATTTTCCATTCTCTTCCCAATTATTGTCTTACATTTGTCCTTGCCGAATTGCGTCTTTAGGACATTAGTACATTGACTCTTCAGGGTTCTCCTTGTTCAGCATAACCGCTTACGATGTCAAAGCACTCCAGATCAGACCGAGTCGCCTTCCTTATCCAGTTTCAACAATTTAAATTCGTCGTCCAACGTTTTCACCGTGTCACTCCAATATTTCCGAAGCATCTTCTCCAATTTAACAGCGACGTCCAGCGAACGTGAGTGCTGCTTTGCCATGATGAGTATATTCGCCAGTCCTCCGTCATCGTTTCGCATCTGTAATTTCTTCAACAGCAATTCGTCAGGGCTTATCTTGAGCGTGTCGTACGTGATCCAAGTACGTAACACAGTATTCTTCAAAAGACTTATTCCTTCCTCTTTGTCCAGCGACAAGAGTTTAAAGACATCATCTGGGCTTTTACTATCCTTCGCTCATGATTTTAGCTGTGCCGCCTCCAGTTTCACCGGCAATATTCTCAATGAGTAATTTTGTCGTCACCATTCACAATGTCAGCATTCGATCCTGTAAGTGTTCCTTATCTCTGACATCATGCATAACAGAACCTTGAAGAGTTGTTAGCGTCTCGTTCAAGTCCGTCGAGAGTGCACTAATACATGACAGAAGAACAACCACGAATATACCGACTCCCAAATGTGTTGTAGTCACAAACTTCAAAGTCATCCCAATAACTGGTTCGTTTAATAGATCAATGCAGATTCGATAGTGACTTGTGAAATGCTAGATACAATGTTACAACAGATGAAAATCCCCTATTCTGTCCAAGATAATAAGCATTGATTGCGAAGCCCATTTTGCGGTACAAAAATGGTGTTAATAGCTGCATCGGTTGCTTTTTACTTCAAGACCAGCACTTTAGATTTAGTGTTTCACATTAGCATTCCTAAAGGCCTCTACATATAGACCAAAAGATGAAATATTTAACTGCGAGTGGTTATCTCATAAGCAATTAACTGAAATGAAGAAAATAAAGATTTTCCTTGCAGTACAATTTCGGGTATGTCAGCTGTTTTGATAAAACCAAGTTCGGATACATGTAATCATTGATTACTATCACTCAGAAAAGTACAAGGTTTTGCTGTGCATGGCGGTTTAAGTCGAACAAGACTTTCATATCGCAATTTGATCACGAAGTTTGGCTACTCATCACCAAAAGTGATTATATCATGAGTTTGCGCTTTATACCATTACTGGTGATTGCTATTCTCCTCTCTATTGTCAGCATCACATTGGTGGCGTCGGACTCGATAATGACTTTCTCCGCATTACCTAAATTATTTCGATCAGGCTCTGGTGAGATGAATGCTGGACCTTCGTCAAGGTATCTGAGAACTCAAGCCAGCAATAGTGAAGAACGGGTAGACCCTCTTTCCCGTGTAGAGAAGCTCAAAAGCTTAATTACTCCGTCGACAGTCTCTGAAAAAACTTTACAGCGCTGGGTGGAAAAAAAATCGGCAGACACTGTTTCGTACGATTAGAATTAAATACTACAGACAAGTTACTGGAAAGCAAGCAATTTCCGGTTTGGGTAGAGTATGTGGACAAATATGGCTCGGCAATGAAAAAAATTGACATCGTACTACGGCGACCAAGCTCTATTCCAAATGATCATTGCAGCTCAAAGATCCCAAGAACCCAGGCTTTAGCTACCTAGCTTCACACGAGGCAGCTTAAGTATTGGTTGGTCAGCAGCATTAAACCAGCGGATGTCTACAAGTTGATGATGCTTGACAAGGCTGGAGATAAATTTGTCGAGAATCCGCAATTTATGACCTGGTTATCGTATCTAGACGATTTTAACGCAAAGTTTCGTGGAAAGGCTCAATCAAGGATTTCAATTCTATCGACGATCTATGGCGACGAAGCCTTGTCAACAATGTTGCTTCAAGCAATGCATGTTCGAAGTGTGGCAGATATTGCGACCAAACTACACTCAGAGTAAATACAGCGCTTATTAGCTGCTAAAACCTCACCAGTTACTGTTTTTAAGATCTTAATGCTGGACAAGGCTGGCAAGAATTTGTTAGACAATCCCATGTTCTCTACTTGGGCCAAGTACGTCGATGGCCTCAACATGAAAACCGCTAACAAGAAAACACCGTTACTGTCGGCACTGAAAAATCACTATAACAAGGAAGATTTGGCAAAGATGATTGACGCAGCAAAGAAAACCCCAGGTCTCGAAAAAAAAGTGGAGCGACTGGAGCTTGAACAGACCAAGGATATCCCCGACGAACTGTTCAAACGACTGAAACTTGACAAAGCAGGTGAGCATCTATTGGACCATCCAGAGCTAAAACCTTGGACCGATTTCATCAAAGGTTACAACAAGGACAACCCGAAATATCAAACGACTTTAATCTCGACAATGGTATATCATTATGGCGATAAAGGCGTAATGAAAATACTCAACACGGCAAAGGATGTCAAGAGTACAGCGATCATCGCTAAACGACTGCAGACGGAACTGTTTCAACTATGGTTGCAGAAGCGTTGGCCACCGAGTTACACTTTCGAATTGATGAATCTAGACACCAGAGGGAACAACCTTCTCTCTAGTCCACTTGGACGAAGTATTTGAACTTGTACAATACGGAGTATCCCAGGCATAAAACGACTTTGTTGGAGACAATAAGGTCAGTCGGATACAGCGACAAACGTATGATCCAGCTACTTGATGCAGCCAAAAGGGTTCCGCGTACCGAAGACTTGGCTACGAAATTACATTCCGAACTGGTTCAGCATTGGCTTGCCATGAAAAAGTCTCCGAATAGTGTCTTCGTGATATTGGGGCTCAATAATGCAGGCGACAACCTTTTAAGGGACCCACGATTTCGAGCTTGGATACAATACACGGATGACTTCACAATGAAGTTTCCTACAGAGAATTTACTAATGCCGAAGACATTACGAGAGTACTATAGAGGCAATGCTCTGGCGAAAATGGTTGAAACTGCGAAAAAAGATCAAAGAACGGAGGATATCGCTAAAAGAGTGGAGAGTCAGCTATTCAGTCTTTACAAATAATCTTCTTTTGAATGTATCCACCAGGATATCTCATCTTGCTCTCAGTCCTCCTAGTGACAACATCGAATAGTGTTTCAGCCATTGTTGAAATCAGCAGTGTATAAAACACTATCAATTATTGTTTTTTCTATTTCGATCAAACCAATTATTGATGGAACTGTTGGACGCTATCGAGGAGTTCGAGCGGCCCGTGGACCCTCGTCGTGGTCACAACGCAAGTCCTCAGCATGACTTTGACTTTGTTGAGCGTCAAGTGTCGTATGTACAGCAGAAATTGCGTGAATTAAGGCAGAGGAAACGGCGCAATGGTGCAGATATCCCTTGTATCCCTTTCTACTGGGTCTTCTCAAAGCTATTGCGCCTTATTGAGGAGTATCCAGACGGTCTCACTGAAGCTGTAGTGGTTACGGAGTTGGCTAAATTATTGAATCAAAAAGAAGCAGGCGACGCAGGGCACGAGGGGGGAGCACCACGTAAAAAACGGAAAATTCGAGATGAAGAAGACATGGGAGATTTATTGGCTGAAGGGGAGCAGGAAGCTCTGCAAGCTAGAATCACAGGTTACAGGAACCATCGACTGACTGTTGAGATGGAGAACGCTAAAGATGTCGTTGTTCACATGTGAGTGCTGCTGTTGCAGTGAAAATGATGAGAAAGACACTAAACTGCCTTTTGGACAGGTATCTGCATCAGAGATTTCGTTCGTGTGTGGACTTTTTGCATAATCAGTTGAAATATGAAGCTGCTAGGTCGGTGAGTTGTGTGGAATTGCGGGCAAGGAGAAGTTGATCTTACTTGCTTTTGATGTTTATTGCAGTGTCGCTACGTTCCCGTTTCAGACTGCTCGAGAGGTAGTATTTACCAATGCAAAGCTGTTGGAGAGGAAAGCAATGGATATGGGACCGGTGAACGGAGAAGACAAGCGATTCCAGTTTACGTTGCTACCGACTGCGTTCCTGACTGCACGACTGGATGAAGCAAGACCACTGGATCGGAGGTTGCTGGCTGACTCGGTTAGTTTGAGCCAAGTAGATCAGTTGGTAAGTGGAGAGCAAGACCCAGCTGCAATTCAACAGGTGATGCTGAAGGCGAAAGTGCTCGATATTGGCGCTATTCGTCCATGTCAAACGCCTTTGTATCTACGACGGCAAGTAATTTTGCTGGGAGAGGTTGATCAGGCAAGTACTCGAATCCCTGCTAGAGAGACGCCAAACACTCGACGAATGACGCAAGGTTTACACTTGATGGTACTCTGGGACGATCAGGTGGCTCTCAGTCGTCTGTTCCGCGTTGGAGACACACTGTCAATCTTCCATCCGTTCGTGCACGTGTGTGATCAGCACGACTCGGAAATTCTACACATTTTGAACGAGTATTCATCTCAGCAGAGGTTAGCATACTACTTCGAATACGGCAGTGCCACCGTCTTGTTTTGCAAGTCTTGTCGAGTTACTGCGGTTAAAAACCAAACAATTCCAGTAGCTGGTCAAAGTAATCGCGAGGTGGAGAGGCCTTTATCCGGATTAGAAGATATCAAACCAGGATGGCATAATTTGTCCCTGTACGCTCACGTGCGGAGTATTAGTGTTTCTCATGGTATACCACTGCTCGCAGCGTTCTTCTACGCATACTATGATCCGAAGACGAACCAGTTGAACGCGAAAATGCAGCAGCAGCCACCACCGCCGTTGGATCGCACAATTGTGTCAAAGTACTATCTGGTCGTGATACTGCAGGTTTACATCGCATCATCCAAGTGTTTGATGACAATTGAGGTAACAGGCGAAAATGCGTTGACAGCTTTACGTCTACTCCCTGGTCAGAGCGTCTATTTGGATGGTCTTGTGGCGATTGATATGCGGTCGAAGCCTGTGCGTCGCTTCCGGGAACGTAGGCCCATGCCACCAGCGTCAGCATCGACATCAACTGCTCCGGTAGAATTTGCCTTTTCAACGAAAGCGTACAACACGCCTTCGTCTCCCGGTGTTGTAGTGCTCTGCTCAGATTGGGAGAGTATCTTCGGAAAGCAGTCCCTCTTCAGCAACAGCTCCAAACTAACAGTGGTAAACACGACACCAGGTCTCATGAATACTACCCTGGATCGATCTGCAACAGGTCATGGGATCACAACACACGCACTCACCATGACCGAAATGACCGTGACAGCCACTGGGTGGTTGATCCGCAACAACAGTCTCGAAGCACCAAACTTCGTGATCGACACAACATGCGAGAAGGGGCATTCCACTACATGTGCACATAAGAATTGCCTTCGTCCATTGGAGATGATGACTCAAGAGCTGACAACTTCAGGACCGCCCAAGTGGAAATGCTCTTTTTGTCAAGAAATGTTTTTCGGTTTGACCGTCTCCTACATTTCTGAGAGTATTCGTTTTGTGATTATTCTATCATAGGTGGTGTGGGTCACACCACTGCCACGTAGGTCGGGCGCAAACAATAGTATTTGATCTACTACTTTTCTATAGATATATAAACAAAATTAAAGTTAATTTATAATTTGTATAACAGGCCAAATTATCTATTAACCAAACCCATAAACAGTCGCAAACCTACCCTAACCAGGAACTAGTGAACTGTCGTTCACTTAGAGTTTGTAAACTCTTGATAGCACGCTTCTTCAGGCAAGGTACTCATGCAACCCCGTCACACTTGGTGGCACTTGTAGTCAATCCACGTCTATGCGGGCAGATTGGACTACCTGAATCCTCTGTGGGTACCAGCTCGGTACGGCCGAGTATTTTCTGCGAGTGCAACACGCACCGGTCCCACATCCGCAGGCGGACCGGGTCTTGTACTCACGTGCCACACTTCTTCAAATCTCGTCTCTAATACATGGACCTTTGCAGACCACTCGGGGTCGCCAGTCTCCTGTGCTGCTTCGTCAAGTATTCGCTTGATATTTTACTTACTTGATCTGCATCGCCATTGAAATCAATTACCGGTTCTGAAGGCAATTCACAGTCACCTCCAAGCTCGGCAACCGAATTTTCACCAGCAAACCGCTCCATCTTCGCGCCCAACATCAATGCCTAACGGCTTCATGGTAAGATATCCCAACAAGAACCCGGGCTCGTTTGCGCCCAGTACCAAGCAATCTAACGCGCGTAACATCACAGGTCCAGCAGCCGTGTGAATAGATATATCTAGGTTAGCTATTTCACACAGACCATATCCCGCAGACCATTTCGGTTCCACCTACAGTCGCCACCGTGAGCGGTGGATCTACCACCCACACGCTCACACCGGCATCCAATCCCTGGATCTGTTAAATAACTCACCGAGATACCACATTGTGGTCCGGCCCCGTGTCGAGACACAGTGGTACCTCAGTCACGTCACCGATCACACCCTGGTATGGAGGTGCTAGACCCGGCATTGATATGCTAGAGGCGATCTCCGTATCACTGGCGGCGCTCCTACGCATAGTTTTGTCGTGTTTCTTCTTTTTGAGTTTCCGTGTCTCGTGTACAGTCCTTCAACCAATCTAGACCTTGCCAAATTAAACACCCATTTCTCAGTGGTTCAATCGCTCGACTACCACTCTCATTGCCAATGTTCTGTTGCTTAGTTCTAGGTTTGCTGTCCGTCGCTTTGGCGGATAGCTCCTCTCTGTAGTTGGCCCCGTCTTCTGCCGCGTGTAGTCCCGGTAGACGTGAATGGTCTTGCTGATGTGTGACCGGTCCTCGCTGAAAAACTTTCCTACTCTCTATTACCACGAACTTCTCATTTTCGCATGAATTAGGTGGGCTTGATGCTGCCGTTTTGCCTTGTCAACTATCAGCTCGTACAATGCTATATCATCTGACTTCACGTGACGATGCGTCACTTCAGCCAGGCGCTTGACTTCACGGCGCAGCGCATGAAGTTGCAGACAACGCACTTGAAAGCGAAAAGGCATCTTGGCAACCCTGGGCTCGGTGCTTCTTGCCGGGGTTTCGGTCCAGCACTCTGACCAAACCTTGCTTTTCCAGAATCTTGTTGAGGGCAATGAAATACTGAGCGACCTGGGCTTCGACGTCAGTTTGCTGCATGTCATCCTCAGCTGGATTAATAATCGCTCCAGGTCTGGTACATAATCGTTCATCATGGTTTCAGTTTTTGCTTGAGTGACGTTAATCAGATCCTCATTTATGATCTCTAGCACCATCTTTTTCAACACATAGAACGCAAGCACCCTCGGTTCTATCGACGCCTTGATGTCACCGTGCAGTGTTCTCGGATCTTCTCCTTGTAGCGGCGTCGCTGTCGCTGGTATTCCAAGAGGGCTGGTCGACTCCACTCAGTCAGTCGCGGCGCGCGGATATATTCAAATGTTTGCTGGGCAAGTGGCATCTCCTCATAGCCGTCGGTTGCTTTGGTGGACGACACCCTCAACCTGGTTGTTGTTACAAAGAATTCTTTGTGCTATAGAATGAAAAAGTGAAGTGCATTAGTTAGTACTCAGTGAAATTGGTCAGCAGTCAGTTAGTCTACCTAGGAGCACACCCTTGGCGTCAAAATCATGGCACCCTGCAGCACGTGGCGTGCTGCAGGGTGCCATTGTCGCTCCTGCAACGACAAAAATGGGACATGCTGTTTATACTTCATGAACTAGACTGGTCATCTTGGCTAAGCACTTTGTATCGCTACATGGCTAGACATGCGACACACGAACCTCCAGCTGCGAATCAATTACATTTTTAATCAATTAAGAGCAGAATACTATCAGTCGTGTAAGCGATAGTGGTACTACTAGCCGTGGTATCTCGGTGCCAGCACTACACAGTTGAGAAGCGAGTTGTGTATGTTGTTGGTGCGCGCAACTTAGTGTGTAGAACGCTCCCTACGCTTGGAATGAACAGCCCTTTGGTACTTCACGATGACAAATATACAAAATGTGTCTCTTTAGACGTACGTATAAAACAACCCTGTACATTTATTTACTACATTGGACTGGTTCTTCTTCTTTTCTAACAATGCTGACATTGTTTAAGACTACAGGTAGAACAAAGATTATTAAGTATCTGTAAGCTCCTCTTGTATTGTAAGATATTGGTCGTGCTATTTGATTGCGAAAGTGGTATCCTTATTCGTGTGAACAATACATATCCAATGTTAGCTTGGATGAATATAGCAATACTGTCTCTTGTTGACTCAAATACCACTCAAGGTTAAACCAACATCTGCACTAATTTCAAAATGATGATGTTGTGTAAGATCGTGTGAACGATGTCAGTGAAGTAAAAGCGAAGTGGTGGTGCAACGGTAGTAAGTTGTAGTTGCTATTGGACAACTGGCTCCAAACGGGTCGTGAGTTTTGCAGACTTGCTAGAGGTGAGATCGCTAATATCAAGAAAGGAAGGTAGTCTTCATCAGGAAGATATGTTACATTTTGGGTGGTGTGCGGTCGAGTCTGTCCGGTTTTGGCGGCAATATTGTCGTTGATTTTGCTAAATAACTAAAATTGAGATAGGACATGTATTAATGATCGACTAGATGGCGACTGCGACAGTATAATCAAAAAGGATCTTGAAACAATAAATGAAGCAAAATCTCCGTCCAATCAGATCCGCAAATATGTCGTGGGTTCCAAGGGTATGCAAACTTTCACAATTAGATGTTTCACCTTTATAACAACATGTTATGATCAGGCAAAGATGTGAGTATACAAAATGTACGGGATTTTGAATGAAGTCGAAAGAAATTATAATGTTTCCAACTCTGATCAGAAGTACATCTATCTACACTTTTTCTCGTTCTGCCCTCATGTAAGTAGTTTATGCAACTTTCAAAACGCATTTAATATGAGCATTAGTCATGATTCTTATATGGTGACGTTTACAGCAAGAAATGTTTCGTGGACTTTTGGTTTTTAGTGGCAAAAGTGGCTTAATGATATGTATGGCAACTTTGCTCTGCATATTTCTCTTGGAATTCACGATAACACTGTTCTAGTTGATACGAGCTTCGTGAATTACACCAAACCAGAGAACACTTCACATATTCTTGATTTTGTAGAGGCTTTTGATGGGTGCAAGTGATATGTTGTCCTGCCACTCAACATTAATAATCTGTATTGATGTACGGTTTTAGTTGATACGAATTTAAAGAACATGATAATTTACCAATTCGATCCCCTTCGAAGCGAGCACAATCATGAACGGTTACAAGAGTTTTCTGTTCATATCTGAGAGTGATGCTTCGTACAAGTTACGATGACTATGCTGTACAGCGGGTCCAGTAAATGACCGCGCCCCCTCAAGTGGCTGCATTTTCGAGGGTCCAGTAGTTAATTCCCATCCATTTGGTGTAAGCGTGGTAGTGATCGACGATCCATGACAAAGAGCACACAAAGGTTTTGATTTTGTTGCATAGTATTCAAACAGTTATCAGCACAAGTCTAGAATTCGGTGCAAAGAAAGGTCCATCCCCATCAAATCCCTACTGATAATACACTTAATCCAAGTGACTTAGTCAATGTTGAAGTGGTTGTTGAAGTTAATACTTCGAATGGTATCCCGAGCCGCCTTGACAGCATCCAGGCGTCTGGGCATCGATCACACAGTTTTCCGCACTAGATATTCGTCGATCTCAGACCAAATCCGCCGCAACTTTACTCTCAAATTGTCAATTGATGAAGCGGGGGTTTTGTTTTACTCCCGTTTCATCTCTGTCCAAATATTTTCAATTGGGTTTAGGTCCGGGCTTTGGTGATGATGACCAAGATTAGTCAAATTCAGTTCTTTGATGCAATTCGTGGTCGCTTGAGCATGATGTGCTGAGGCATTGTTCTGAACAAAATGTGTCTTGTCAGGGAGTCCATTAATCTCCTTTGTGAATGGTATCTGATATCTTAGAATAGAGCAATAGTACCGACTCGTCATAAAAGTAAAGGGATCCTACCCCATTACTACAAATGGTTGTCCAAGCCATGAGTGATTGCCGTAGGCTTTTAAACGTAGGTAGTACATATTTATCAGAAAAGCTTTGGTGCACACGACGCCAAACAGACACACATCCAGTGTTCCCGTGAGGTTTCACCTTGGCCTCGTCTGTGGAGAGGACGCCATCCCAGTCTTCCTTAGTTAGGCTGTCGTACTTGCGGGCGTACAATAACCGAGCTTGCGCTGCTTCGGCGATAAGTAGGGCTTCTAGCGGGCGGAATGTCCGTTTAAACTAGAACTTTTAATCTGAGAGCGGATTGTTCTAGGTGGCACTACCTTCCCAATGTCACCAGTTACTTGGAGAGCAAACGTCTTCTCACTGATGAATCGATTCACTTCAACAGCGCGAACAATTCTACGATCTTGACGAACGTTCATGGTCTTCTTGCGGCCAGGGCGGTGAGATGGCACAGAGTGGCCATGTTTGTTGAAGTGGCGAACTGTATCACGCACTATTGTTCTTGGTATTTCGAGCTATTTACTTAATTTTGTGTAGCCCCAGTCGCTCTGGTGCTTTTGCACACAGAGCACACAATTGTCGTGGGACCACTCGTGGTGTTGTGGCCCATCGTGATTGCGGAGGGAAAACTATAAATGAAGGCAAACAGCACCCTCGTTCATATAGAGCTAATCCAGTCAAATTAGTGCATCTTTCTTGCAACATAATTCTTCGATACAAAATCTCATACTAAACAAATCTTGGGAAAAGGGGGCGGTGACTTTCTGCGAATCCTTTTCCAGACTATCTTTGATAGGCGAAACGTCAAGCAGAATAACCAATCCGTGGTTTCCCCAATGTCTTTGCTTTGCGATTTCGTGCCGATCGATACTGAGTTCGCGCCAAACGGAGTAGAATTGACTTCTGGGGTCTCGAAAATGTAGCCACTTGAGGGGGGCGGTCATTTACTGGACCCGCTGTAGATCGGGCAACAGAACTTAAACAATCGGACACCTACAATTGCGATATTTTAAGTGTGGTCTTTGCAATGAAGCATATTAAAGGAAATCGAAATTCCTGACGTTTCCGCCGCAAGTTTACAGTCTCTGCGATTTGCACTGTTCGCACAATGTTTACGACAACTTCATTCATTGTTTAAATGATAATATAGGGTTTTCTCGCTCTTCTTTAAAAGTATATATTAAAAACGTAAGTTAAAGTTGATACACCGAATTGTGCTAGTAAGCGGTGAACCTATTGGTATAAGTGATGAATGGTAAATAGGACTGAACATGCCACTGCTCAAACTACATCTTGTAAGGTATATATCATAAGCATTTGTGCAACCCCATTGGATACATGATGCAGTTCGCACTGTTATAAGCATTTCAATTGATTCCCAGTAGCCGTGGTTGATAATCCTTTGCTCCCCTAGACTTCCAGAGCTCTAAAAGGATGGTGTCACGGAGAATACGACATGTAAAAAATGGATGCGAAGATGGCAGTACAAACACGTCATATGGCGGTAAATTTTTATCCTATTCATGAACCGTTTACAAACACATTTGCAAATAACGTTTACGATAAGTAATATATTGTAGAATCTACAAAACTGTTTGCATAGTAAACTAGTCATTTCTAATAATAAGTCACTTCAACTTGAGATGTCAGAGTTGGTACGTAAACCGATAATTTTTATTTCATACATGTGGCGTGTTTGTGTCACTTCTTGTCACACATGCGCCACAAAACCAAATGTTTGTGTGTGGTGATATCGCTGTCCATGTAAATACGGCGAACCATAGCTGTTTGCAACTAACTGCGTAAATCCGAATAATATGTGGCGTCAGTGCGTTGTAGTTCATTTTGGCAAGAGCTGATGCAGCCCAAATCGTTTATCTGAACCCAAATTAGTAATGTGGTTGAGGTGGATACTAAATAAACCAATATTATTTTATTTTAAGTATATAATTAAATTAAAAAATCAACTCGAGTACCGTGTCCGTCCGTCACGTTTTTTAGCGAGCACCTTCCATCAGTACGATTTTGCCATTGGCCTTGAATACGCGCGGTCTTGATCGGCTATTTTGCTGCCGAGCGAAGCAAGACGGCTCCGTTTAGCCAATATTCGGGTCGTGTAGTCATCATAATTGTACTTACTAAAGTCATTCGGTGTGGTCAACATATCGCACTTTAGAGAGTCTTCGAAACACATTCCCCGTTTTCAAAGTCAAAGCACGACAGGTGACTAAGAGTACAAGATATTCTGCGGGTATGTATTGCAGTAGGACATATCAGCCGCCATATATATTATATACGTGTGCGCAGTTGTAACGATATATCGAAGTTTTACAATGGAAGATACATTTGTTGCGATTTTACCAATGCTTTAGAACATGATTGGCACAATTGGCACAAATATAACTTAACCTGATTGATAGATAATATTGTATTGTGTTTAACACGATATACCAAAATGGAGCGCGAGTGTACTACATGTTCTGTCACGATCCGCCTGGGGCCGGTGGATAAAGACGGCATGATTCCCCGCAGACTATGTGCCAGTTGTTTGACACTACTGTCGTGAGAGGACTTTGCAGCCCCAATAAGAGACTTACAGCGCGGCGTTGTAACGCGTGTGCGAATGGACCAAACAGCAGTCTGTTTTGGCACCGAGAGGTGACGACGGCCCCGCCACCTCCGCCATCGACATCAGAGATGCGCCAGGAGCGCCTCGGCATCGTAATCGCGACAATGGCCCCCCACCACAGCGTGAACGCAAGCGTCGTCGCCGCCGTATGAAGCCACGTCGTCGTCCCAAGAAAGCGAATAACAGCGAGTAGTGTATTAAGTACGAATACACACGACATTTTGGTACTGTCAAATATTTAACGGTTTTTATGGGGTATGTATTTTGAGAAATATATATAGAACTCAGGTGTACGGCATGGCAAATACGATACAAGACCTAGAATTACCACATGGACCTACTGACGCACGATACGGTGGTTAACAAGACGTGAGATCGTTATGATAGACGATGTGACCAACATGATACTCGGTACTGGGACTTCAACGATAGGCTATTGCCGCTGTACATGACAGTCCGACTATCGCGATACGAATGCTTACATGATTATAGGTTACTATCAACAAAATGTAGCACGATACCCGGGATGTGGACAACGCGGTATAGGACACAAGATACGATACGTGTTTTAACACGATAAACGATACTGGGAATCCAACGGTGTGAAACATGTATGGTGCAGGAGAAACATTATATATAATCTAAAAATAAATGCCGTAGAGCGGAGCGATGCTGTTCCTTGCGGAGTAAACGGCACGATACAAACAATGATGGCGATTCTGAGACCAGGGGCCAACCCAACACGTTGGTTAACACTACGCAAAATGGAGATCAGATAACTGAAAGGAAGAATTGAAGTGCTACTAACAGTAGACTATGCAACAATTAGTTTAACATGATACCGACAACTACGAATACTGGGGATGGCGGAATGAGGGTTACTACTATTGCGTGGTACATGATAGTGCAGCGAGCGTGGCGAATTTCATTCTATCATCGATATCTGGTGCCAACTTTGGTTGTCTTGGACATGCCGCTTTACACGGTCGGTGGTCAGTATAATATTTAGACTAAAATTAGGCTAATCTGTAGTGGATCTAGCGCAGCGAATGGAATGGGTAATATTTAAAGCGAAGACAAGGGTTGGTAGTATATATAGTAGTGTAGAAGGTACTAAGAACAACCCCTGATGAAGGTCAGCAACACACATTATGCAGACTAAATAGGGTGAAACAGCCAATATGGTACTAAGTGGAGGCCACCACGAAACTTGGCTGAAACACGATACTTAGATCACCTTAAAACTAACCGGTAGCGGAACGGCGATGTTTGAATCTGAAACAAAGGGTGGGCAGTATATACAGTAGTGTAGCAAGTATGATGAACAACCTTAGACGGAGGTCGACAATTCACGATATGGAGACAGATACGTTGGATGAAATAGCCAAAGTGATACTAATCGTAGGTGAACACAACCCTTAGGTTAAACATGATAACTGAACCTCACAAGTAGTGGAGCTCGCGGAGCGAGCGAAACAATGGTGACTACTTCTGCGGGTGTACGATAGTGCAGCGAGCGCGCAGCCGTGAGCGGAACGAATTCCACCCAATCATTGATACAAGCTGTATTTGTCAAAAGGTTAGGTTGGATACTCTGCATGATCAGTGGATAAAAAATCGTTTAAATTGAGATCAGGATAATGTGTAGTGGAGCTCTCGCAGCGAGCGTGACGGTGGTAGTAAAAGCTAAAACAAAGGATGGGCAGTACATACAATAGTGCAGACAGTACCAACCAACCATTAACTACCGTCACGTGGCGGCGGCGCTCGGCTAGTTACTGTATTTTCAAGCGTGATGTCAGTGAAATAATAATACAACGAATTTGAGATCTTCTAATTCACATACCGTATAGCAATTGTCATATCCAGTATCCATGTTTCATGGGGTTTGGGTTTCTGGTTTTCCTTCCAAGAATGATAATCACAAATGTATCATATTTGACAGATAATTTGGCTGGAAATGTGACATTATTTCCGGACAAAGGATGTCAGAATCAATGGGGTTTACCTCGAAAACCTTTCGTAGCTTTTCCATTGCTGGTGACTTACACAGCTGGACAAGCTTGTTCTTCTGTTTCTGTCTCAGATAGATGCTTGTGTGTTTCGTTTGGTACTGAATTCCTGATGCATCAGCGTAGAACTTGGCCAAAGTCGACGACATGCTGTGTCTCAATGTAGAGAACTACATCAAGTCGAAACTGATTCGTTGACATGACATGTTAGTACCCGCGAGACCACCTTCCTCCGTCGTTGCTGTGCTTCTGTCGTCCATTGCCCATTGGGAACTTAGTGTGCCAAAATCTGTTTCCAAGCTAGTTTCAATGTGTCCGACCAATCTGTCTCATTTTGTGGAGGATATGACAATTGTTTTCAGGGTTGAAGAAAGATCAATATTGATTGGCTATAATATTTTGTCGGATATGACAGTTTGCTGGATATGACAATTGCTATACGGTATACCATTCTGCTAGACACGGAAAATTAGTGTTTTATTGGCTGAATATATTGCTTGTCATGCCTCTGATTGGTTCAAAAAATCCACATTCCTCTAGTATAACTTTGCAGCGAAAATTGTGTAATTCTTTTCAATCCAATGTCAAGTTCAACTAAAAATAATGTTAGTCAATGTAACCAATATCTTTTCCAGCCATACTGATAAAAAAATAATATAATTCCAGACTGTGCACTTCAACATACAAATTTACTCAATACCCTACCCAACTATACAAACTCTAAATACTCTTCAAGAGGTGGAGCTACCAGTCTATGTTGATCTACAATTTCGCAACTCCTTCCAACACGTTCAATGTTCTTCTTTCTCCGAAATTTGGACGCGAGTGGAATTCTACGTCCGTATCCTGATTGCACTGACGTGGAAACTGAATGATTCACGCAGGTGAGCTATGAAGATAAAAGCTGGACGCCTGGGTTCACTGTTGTGAACCAAAATACAGGATCAGACGACCCACTGGCTAACACAGTAACAGCTCTCCAGACCACTTCGTTTCATTTGTGATGGCTTGGTGCTATTTGTAGTATTACTAAGTGCTAATATAAGCTGTGATTAATACTCCGAGTTTACTGCACTTGGTGATGGAAAGTGAGGCAACAAGCGTGGAACCACAATTCTGGCATAAATTTGTGGCTAGATGGCACCGCTGTCGTATTAGCCATCGCAGTGAATACTCCGTGGAGCGTTTACTTTCTTTTCGAGATTATCAGCAGCGTGCATCCACTGCCCGAGTTTTAGCTGTTTGCGCTCTATCACCAATTCCTGCTCTACTAGTGACATTGGCTATTGATTGTATTCCACTAAAACCACCATCTGACGGATGGAGAGCAAACTACGCAGTCTGGATTCGACAAACCGTGGCAATGTTTTTGAAGCACTGGGAGTGGTCATGCAGGTGCGAGAAGTTATTATGGCAGGGACAATTTCAAACGTCAGAGCCGCTGCAATTGCACTGGGGACGGCAGTTAGCTGCGTTCTAACTACTATTGCAGTGGCTGACCTTTGGACATTTCCAATTCCTTTTGGCTACGTACTTTTGTTGAATCCGTACGTATTACTTTTCTCAATCTGCATGATTCTGGGTATTGGTCCACGGGTGTTGGCTACCTCATCATTATTGCGCCAACAAATTAAGGCGCAATTGTTTATTATCGTCAATCAAGGAGTTGTTGCAGTGTGCTATCCGGTATTTAGTGCTGTTTTCAACCGCCTCTCAGCCACACATCAGGCAGCTTTCGTGTTTGTGATGCCCATGATCAAATATTTCACCAAGCAAAATATTGCAAATGCAGCTAAGAACTCGCACGAGTACGTTGGCCCAATGGTGGTTTTCTCTGTAGATCTTTTCAACGTATACTACGTCGCAATTTGCATGCAATCTGCAAAGTCAATGATCACTACCTTAATAATCATTGCGACAGATAGTGTGTTTGTTGTCTTCGCCATTCGTGCCATATACAAACGAGTGGATCCACTTCAACAGCATAATGGATTTAGCAAGGATGGTTATGTTGAACACTTGCTTAGACTGCTTCGGAAGGTCCTTCTAGAAACGAACAACCCACGCGATTCAAAACAACGAATTCGGCTCCTAGCTCCATTTCCTCTTCGACTCTCTGATGAAAGTGATTCGTTAATGAAGACATTATCGAAGACTACAAGGTTCGCGAACAATACTGTCATAATCCGTCAGATATCTACGAAAGCACCGGTAGTTGGCCAGACTAGGACGAGTCAACCCATAAGGACTATTGCTGTTTTACAAAAGCAGCACCAAGTCGTTCCCGCTATCACTTCCAAATCAAAAGAACAGTTTCTACAGTCAAGTTTGGCCAACACCTCCGTTTCCCAGATCATCTTGCCGTCCAAATCTAACGAAGATACCGTTTGCGATGCCCTACAAACACTTTATCACTCCGAGTATATTCTCTTGGCTGAGTATATTGAACTTGTGGTCCCGATACTGTATTCCCTCTACCTGGTGGTGCTATTTCATCTTCCAATTGCAGTGTATTATCCCCACACGGCATCGATGACACTCAACGACTTGCAGAGAACAGTGGAGACAATTTTGGCGTATGCTGCGATAGAAATGATATCATTTATTTCTCTTGTGGCTTTGTTATGGCGCAAGTTTGGTTTTTCACCGCTGTACCAGTTGGCGTTCGTATTGGAGACACAAGGTCCAGCTTTGCAGGGATACCTTTTCGTATGGACAATTACAATTCTGCACCTAACACTGGTACATTATGGTACGTTATGAGTGGGTTCTTGTCTGTGTGTGTTTAGAATTAACGCTCTCCACGCAGGTGTTGATCTGAACCTTCGAGTTACATAGGTTACATAGAGGATTGGCTAATATCGTGATCAGTTTGTCAGGTCAGCTACTACAATAGCAGGATGCCAAGTATTTCAGTCCTTTGAAATAGTTTGGTAAATTGCCATCTTTTATCCGAAGCTCTGCCGGTGAAATGTGTGCAATCAATGTCTGCCCGAGTCAAGGAGTCAACTAATCCTGTCCAATTGAGTTGATCAAGGGCCGAATCGACAGATAGAACAGGTTACCCACACGTGCTGATTACTACGTTAGACATCGAGATTAATTTACATGTAGAATCACATCCTGGAGGGAAAAGTTATTAGGTGTCTGTATAGCTGTTGAATCGGTAATGGTGTTTGAGCCGGAAAACCTGATAAAGCTGCTAACGCGTTTTAGTCCGCTAAATAAAATGGTGTCTAATCTACTGCTAATTAGTGTTAATCGCGACGAATTAGCATCAACATATAGCATTCACTCTTCATCCAAAAGCAAAGCGCGCACTCGCAAACAACTCGAGCGCGCCCTCTGTGCAGACATTGCCATTCTCTCTGGAAGCCACCGTCCCAAAGGTAGTCTGCATTTAGTTCGCGAGAGGTATGAGGTACCGATCCCGGGATGTATGAACGCTAATCCATCGCTACGAAGCAGCAGCAATGACAGGTGGTAGACGTCGGTTTCTTGTGTGGCAATATTTCGATGCAGTTTGTGGAACGAAGGATGTGACTTGCAAGAAATGCAACCTATCGAATATCCAACGCCAAAGTGGAGAAGCTGGATCGCCATATTTTGAATTACTGTGGGCAATGGTCGCAGAATGAGAAGAACGCGTTCAGCAAAGCCGCAGCTCAGGAACGCCAGCCCGTGAGATGCCGCACTAGTGTCGAATCAAGCGTGTCTATCAGTGGTGATATTAGGGAGACTGCCACCAGCTTCACTCCCGTGACACAAGATGCGTTGAACAAACTGGTTGCCGATTATATTTACAGTTCTGGAGCTCCGTTTCGGACAGTGGAACGGCCACACTTCGTAGCTGCGATGTTGGTCGGCCGCCCTCCAGGATTGACAGTGCCTTCGCGTGCTTTGGTTTCTGGACGCCTCCTGGATGAGGCGTACGATGAGGAAATGGAAATATTGATAGAATTGCTGAAAGAACAACCATTCGTCGCTGTGGTTGTTGATGGCTGTACGACCGTGCGCCACCAGAAGAAAGTCAATTTTATCCTAGTCGCGCCAAATATGCTTCCAAGACCATGGAAAAATGTTCCGACAAGATCGGAAACGCAGTCCGGAGAGTACATTGCGGGGCTTACTCTGGATGTAGCGCACGAAGTTGATTCTGCAGTCGGAAGACCGGGTTTTGTTACGGGTGCTTCGACAGACAACGCGAAGGCAATGGTCGCTGCATGGAAGATCCTAGAGAAGAATGGTATCATGTGTGCAGGGTGTGGAGCGCACACACTAAACCTACTGCTTGAAGACATTGCAAAGCTGCTCCCAGTAAAAGCCCTCGTGCAAAAGGTTACACGAATAGCAGTGTATTTCCTATCTCGCCCAAAGCTTTACGCCAGATTCGAGGAAGAACGTGCTGTCATCATCCCGCGACAAGGTGAGAGCGCTTTTAATAACACACTGTCGATTCCGACAGCAACAAGATGGTATTCAACATATAATGCCATCGCAAGCGTGATCAAGAATAAAGAAGCACTTTTGACTGTCTTCCAGGATGGTGCATTTATGGATGAGTACAAACCAAAAAAAAAACTTCTCGCAAGCGCAAATGTGGAGAGGAGGTTGCTGAAAAATCAGACTACGAAGATGTTGAAGGTGCTTTACTTGATGATGAATTCTGGAAGAACGGGAAGCTTATTATGAAGCTTTTGGTCCCCATCATCAAGAAAATCGGTCTCTTGGAAGGGGATGGTTCTTCTGCGGGAATGGTGTACTGGTGTTTTGCGGATCTGTTAAAGAAGCCATTATATTGCCAACCCTCTTTCATGATCGACACTGTTGCGAGTATCATGCAGTTAATTGTGGAGCGCTGGAATTTCATCCACACCGACGCCATGGCAGTGGCATTTTTGCTTGATCCAACAAAAGATCCAAATGATTTCGTGGATAATGACAAAGCAATAGCGTTAGAACACGTCCGAGACAATGGAGCTCGAATGGGATACAGCAAAGACAAACAAGTACTTGCATACCAAGAAGCGTCCCGGTTTGTGAACCAGAAGTTGGACCGGAAGCAGGAAGGAAGGCAAATGGAAGGCCACGACATGCCACCGTTAGAGTGGTGGGGATTTTACCGCGATAAGTACCCCAATCTGTTTGATATCGCACGCAGAGTATTTACGATGCCGACGTCATCAGCTGCCGCGGAAAGAAGTTGGAGCATGTACAAGTACATACACTCCAAACTCCGGAACGGGCTCTTGACTGAGAATATAGAGAAGCTGATGTTCGTGTACGCGAACCGTATGGCGAGAGGTAACCATTCGACCGTGGTTTATGACCAAGCGACGCTCCACCACAGCGAAGATGAAAGTGGAGACGAAGATGATAACCGAGATGCTCTACACTGGACTTCAGAGTATGACGACACCTGCTACGACTACGATTACAGTGGGCCGTAGAAAACAACATGAATAGTACTTATCTTACTTCCCCAAGTATGCATTTTCATTGTTTTTGGCCGCGGAAAAATCCGGATTGTTCGGATTAGTCCTTGGAAATATCTAATTCTGGCCGCTGCTTTTCCAGCTATAGGTGTCTGTACACAATCAGCTAGAACACCTCCTTGGTAATCTCATATGAGCACAATGCACTCATGAAGTGGCAAGGCGTATAGTTAACGAAACGTCGACTATAGTGGTGGCTAGCAGCTTTAGCGTTCCAGAGTTTGTCTGGAGTTGTGGAACTGCATCGAGTTGGCGTCCAATTCAAAAGTAAGTTCCATACAATGACAAGAGCACGAGGGAGGAAAGACATTAAACCCTTTGGCTCATTGACTACATCAATCTGATGGAGAATAAGCCGATGTCAAATCCAGTCCAAATGATCCGATGAGCTTTGGCAAGGAACACGAGTTCGACTTGGTTCTCCAAATTGCCTAATCAAGTACAATGGATAAAAAATCATTTATTCAAAAGATCACTGACGATGAATACAAGAGACTAACGTCCTACAGTTGACGATGTTCCTACCTCTGAGATAAGATGCGCCAACTTCAGTCTATTTTCTGACTTTGTAACTGACTATTTACATTGTTTCTAAAAACTCCATATCATCCAATCAAAATCTCCGACTAAATTCTCAGCAGTAGAGACGAAGCCACCTTCCACCAAGCGCCATGGCTGCCGTGTGTGAGGGCCTATTGGCCAAGCTGAACGAGCTCATGGACTTCCTGCGCTTTGCCAAGCTCCCAGACGCTGAATTCCGTGGCGCCGTACGTCATGAGAAAGTCGTAGTCCCAAATTTTAGTCCATTCCAACCATTTTGTGTCTGCATTAGGTGACATTTATGTTCCGAGCGTCTCCAGACGACAAAGACACAATTGCATGCATGCGCACCATTGATATGCGTCGAGGTGAATGAAACCACTATTTCCATTGCAAAAGGCAAAAATTTTGCAATGCCAAACTAAAAATTTGTGGCAATGTGGCAGATCTGGAAGTGGACAACACGACACTGCATCCACAAGACCCATTCTTGCCAGAAGTAGCAGTGGTGTACGTGAGTCTAGCAGATTTCCTGTATATGTACTCGGGTGAGGCTACAGCCACGGAGATAGCGGGGATGGTCATGTCCGGTCGAGTGTCAGTGCCCTGGAGTTCTTATGGCAAGTTGAAAGCTTTTGCCGAGTGTTTCGACTTCTCGACGGACAAGTGGGACGCGTACTATGCTGATCTCAAGGCTCGGGGGGTGGTGGTGAAGATCCCAGAGTGCACACAAGCGTGCTGTAAGCAGAGCACGAAGGAGGACATTGAGGCCAATTGGTTGCTCGTGTCGGACGCAACGACTACGAGTGGAGGAGACTGGGAGGTGGTATCCGACTTGCAGTGCCTCAATGTGTCCAAGGACAAACGTGACGAGATGGAGAAAATTTTTGATTTCACCCCACTGGAAGAGTGGTTAGCCAAGTTGTGGAACGGTCGACCTGGAGATGCACAACCTGCCAGGTCGCTCCAGTCGAATGTGAAAAACTCGCTCAGTGACCTCAGATCGATGGCGGGGAAGCTCTTCGTGTCACTGGAGGCGTAAGTTACATGGAGTGCTGAAACAAAGTTGCATTACCTGGAAGCAGCAGAAGCAGGTTAGAACCCGAGCGTAATGCTGCAGTACACTAGCAATTCCAATCTTCTTGACATGAGGTTGTGGTTTTGAGGAGTATGGCGTATTCCAACAACAAAGTTGTAATCATGAATACGCAAGTCGAAGCCATTTTCCCGGAAGATTGGGGAACATCATCAAGACAACAGTGAACACCATGCGTGGTCAGACTGCCGTTTATTCAGAACATTTTACTTGCATAACTTAAAGGTGTATGTGTAGCAGGTACGAAATACATGTATTGCTGGAATTGCGGAGGGTTATCGAGTACTGCTAATTTATGTCTGCAATATACATTATGCTCCACAACCATGCACATCGGACATGGTATCGGACATGGTATCGGACATGGGCTTTCAGATTATGGCTTAAAAGACAAATCGACAAGAGTGCAAATGCAATAGACTGTCTTTTTAACCCGTACATTCCGCTTGAGATCGTAGCGATGGTGGTCAAACAGCTACGACAATTGGTGGAAGTCTATGTAGAAGTCCACGCTGTTTGCAAATTATTGCAGACCTTTGTAGAATTTGGATGTGGCTTTTGTTGATGGCAACAGTTGGAGACAATTGCAGTGTGTTTATGGTAACTTCATTCTTCAAAATCGCCCGGCACACAAATCTCCGAACCGAAGAAGTCACGACCACCAGTCAAAGTTACAGCTACCACCACTCAATGCCTAAGCACTGACGTTAATGATGGTCCCCAGTCAGACCCAATGCGACAAAAGGAGATGCACTACATGTGACAGCGTTCGTGCCAAAAGTGCCCAGAAATGACACCTTGGCAATATTTCAGTCTCCTACATTGATCCACTGCCAGTTACTGCCACGTGGAGACTTTCATTGGAACCAGTCATTCACTTCATACGAAACTCCCAACGCCTTGTTCATCAGAAGAAATATCCAGCCTTTTGGATGCGGTGTCTGACGGCGACCGTAATCTGCAAATCACTTGGCTTTACTAAGCGCGAGGAATGTTTGCGCACATGTTGCAGCAACGTGCCGCTGCAAATGATGATGCAGACGATGGCATCTCCTCTCTGTTCGAGCTCATTCGGCAACTTTCCTCACTGAGCACACGTGGCAAACCACAATGCGCAACCTTTTCCACCGAAACGGCAAACGCCTATCAGTCGACGATGCAGTCGAGATCAAAGAGCGACGGAGCAGCATATTCCGCCGACACCTCCGCAGCACTGAAGAGAGTGAGATGGTAGAGCTCATGCGACCGCGGGATACTGTCGTCACACGCATCAGCTCTGAGAGCCCCACGGACCGCAGACGAAGGCGTCGTCGCAGTCTCATCTAGATCTACAGTAACCAATAATCCGATCTAATTTATGGTATTTCAGACAATTTTGTATTTCATAGCAAACTTGAATTTGGTGTTTCATGTTGCTTGGATTCTATTCACCTTGGACCTCGAAAACTACTTCAAAACGTGCCGTTCGTCAAAATGTTGAAATCAACACCTGCAACATGCAACAAGTGAGAGGCAAAAGTACCAAATTGCAACAATTCATCTTCGACGTACCGTAATGTGCCAAAGTCAAGTGCAAAATCGTGATAGTCCATACGAAAAGGTGACCTTGTAGTGCAGGGGCATGTGTCTCCAGTACGAAAGCCAGTTGGTACAGTGGAGAGAACCCAAATTTGCGCTTCAAGATGACGAGAAGAACAGCAAATGTCATGGACTCGATTATTGCGTATAGGAAGATGTTGCTTATCGCAGAATGAAGTTCGGTTGTTGTCATTGATGCTGTGTGTGGGTAATAAGCTGCAACTGGCAAATGAAAGATCGCTGCGAGATACGGTGCATACAACATGGGAACCACAAACTCAATATACTCAGAGAGCATTACGTATTCCGAGTGGAAGAGGGTTTTCAGGGCCTCTTGAACGACTTGTGCATTAGCTCTCTTTTTTGTGCCAAGACGAGATTCTCCAGTAAAAGTTGTAGTCAAAGTTTCAGGGAGAATTTTTGTGAGCATTGCTTTAGTTGGCATTGTGCCAGAAGTTGGAGTTTCTCCACCAACTTTACTACATTTCTTTGATCGTCGATGGTTTGATTTTGTACCATTTGTTTTCAGCAATTCAGTCAAAAATAATTTGCTTTCATCGGAAAGGGGAAGTGGAAAAGGCGCAAGTACTCGAAGTGTTGCCACAGTAGCTACTGGTGGTCCTTCCATCTCTTTGAGCATATTCTGCAATATCCGAGGTAATTCATCAAGGTATTTTTCAGGTTGTTGAACTGCTGATGTTTCAACCTTGTTGGTCATAATTTTTGATCTACCAAAAATTGCACGTACAGCACCAACCAGGTGAAACGTATCTGCTGTCATAATGATCACAGTAGTGATCCAGGATTTTGAAGTTTGCATACAAATGGCAGCGTAAAACATATTAAAAAGATCCACCGAAAACACCACAAGTGGAGCAACGTACTCGTAATAGCTCTCGGCTGTATTGGCAATGTTTTGTTTCGTGACAAACTTGATCATGGGCATCACAAAAACAAAAGCGGCTTGATGGGTTCCCGATAATCGATTGAAAACTGCACTGAAAACGGCGTAACACCCAACTACAATTCCTTGGTTAATGATAATCACTAGTTGGGTCTTGAGTTGTTCCCTTAACGCTGGAGAACGGAGCAACATGTTGGGGCCAACGGCCAAAGTGGTAAAGATTGCGAAAAACAGCACATACGGACCGATAATAAGGATATATCCGAATGGAGTCGGGAACTTCCACATTGCTGCTAAAATCATAGTAAAAACACTGCATATAGCTGTCCCTAGTGCGATTTTAACTCCCCCGACAATTGAGATTGTACCTGATTCAATGGCTCCCTTCACTTGTAAAACGATTCCCATCGATGCGCAGGACATTGCGAGAAGTAAACGAATCCACACGGCATAGTTTGCTTTCCATCCATCTGAAGGAGGTCTAATCGGGACACAGTCGATAGCTAGCGCTGTTAATAAAGATGGCAGTGGTGTTAAGGCACATATCGAAATGGCACGAATAATTGAGGTGCGTTTATAGTAGTCACGAAAAGCAAGCAGCAGCTCGACGGAGTATTCACTTCGGTGTCCAATGTAACAACGGTACCATGAAGCTGCAAGTTTCTGTCGTATTCGAGAGAATGCCGAAGTTTGCCTATTTGGTCGTGAATGGTGCTTCACGGCTGGATCTGATGCAACTCGGTTCATTGCTCTCAGCCAAAATGGAGAACAAGTACTACCTCACCTTTATTTTTGGTGAACGAGGAATTGTTGGAATCCAGCATTTCAATTGTAACCGTGGACACAGTGTACGAACCAGATCAACGCCGTCTTCATTAACGAAACGAGCATAACAAAGCAAAATCGATCACCACAGAAATGCTACTCCACCAGGTGATAGATATCCTATCACATCTAGTTCTTGGTGAAGATCTGAATGTTCTTGACCGTGAAAGACGCACTCGAGTCGCCCTTCTTCTGCTCTTCAAGGATGATACGGAAGCTCTCGAAGAATGGGAATCCCGAGGTGGCATCGTGACCACCAGCAGTAGCGCACTTGTCCGTGGCATCTACACCCCAGAACAACTCGGCATTGTTGTAAATCTTAGATGTGACGCCGCCACTGCCAGTGGCAATGTCGTACGTGTCGGCACCCGAAAGTTTACCACCCTTAGTGATAGTCGGGTTCTGAATGAGCTGAATGTACTGACCAGTGCCGTCCGAGCCCCACACAGCGGCAATCGAGTTCGACTCGTCGTTCGAGAACTGGGCAGTGCAGCCCGACGTCATGGGCTGCGTGTTTTGGTACCATGCACTCTTGGAGGGGCTAGCAGGGCAGAAGCACGGGCTGCCATCAGCAGTAGCCGGACCCATGTGCATCGTCAACTGACCGTAGCTCGAAGCACTGGAGAATCCGCCAAAGCCGCTGTAGTCGTACGACGGGTTGTCCGCAGCATCCTGCGTGAACATCTCGAACAGGTCAAGCTCGCCCCAGTAAGGCCAGCCATTGCCCTTGCCGAACTGGTCCTGGAGCTTCGTGTTAAGCATCCAAATGTTGGTATCGCTCGTGCTCGTCCGTTCCCACTCAATGTACACGACCTTCTCGCCACTCCACCCGTCCTTGGTACGGATAGGCTCAGCACTATTGTCCGGTGTCAGTGTGATACCGCTACTAGTGACCATGTCAGACGACACGGTAGCACCGCTCGCATACTCCCAGTTGGACGCATCAGTCCAGTCGAAGTCCACGATGCTGTAAGCAAGAGTCTCACCGGACGAACTCTGTGAAGGGGTCTGCGTCGCCGTCGGTGTCGGCGTAGGGGTCGAAGCCGAACCTTCCGTCGAATCTGTAGCAACAACAGTTAGAACGGACAAAGTCAACTGAAACAACACCACGACACTTACTCAGTGACCAGCCTTGACCAGCCGAAGCTTCACCTGCAACTGAATTGGATCCCGAGTTGCTGTGCGAGCTCCACTTAGAGCTGCCTGAACCAGAAATCGAGTCCTTGGCCGCCTGAACAGCACCCGCATCCGAGTCCACTTGTGTCTGCTCACTAGTCTTAGTCGAATCATCTGCGCCATTCGAGGGAGTCACCGTATCCTTCTAAACACGTTATCAACCGTTAAGACGTCAAGTTCGGATTCACTTGACTTTGAACGATGACTCACCTGCGCCGATTCCAAATTAGCCTTCGAATTTCCAGTAGTGGACACACCCACAGACACACCGATAATGACGACGGCCAGGAAGGCGAGACCGGCATAAATTGGTTTCTTACGACGTTGCAGACGCGCCTTGAGGGATTCCATGTCGTCCTTCTCATCGTAGGCGGCAGGAAGCGTGTGGACAGTTTCGTCCATGTTGCGTGTCGTGCTCACATCCGCGTAGTCGTCCAAAGCGTTGACCATTTTTGTCTCGTGTTTTCCTGTCCGAGTGAGGACTTTGCAACGATTTTCGCTGTTTGGTTCTGTGCTTTGAGTATCAAGACGGTGAAAACGTTTAGAGCCGTTCGAGTCCTGATTGAAAATGGGCCGATTAGATAGACGAGTGTCAGTCGCAGACTTTACTGGCGCCTGCGATGATCGTCTACTCGTACCATATGACAGACGAGAACATGGTAATGTGGAGGAGGTATACTTTAATCAAGAAGTCGAGGTTCAGCACGAATGACACGCCTAAATCCCGAACAGACTATAATACAGTCTTTGCTCTTATTTTGAGACAAAATCGCACTACCAGTTCATTTTAAATTATCTATTAGTAGAGGTTAAACGACTCCAAAGTTGCAATTTGCTTATTCGTTATTGAAAGTTATATGATATTAGAATATCTGTGGTAATTTTGGTGATACACAAAACTAGTCGCACCAAATCGCAAAAGAGTCGGTCCCACTGCAACACAACCATTGACAACCATGAAAACTTAATCTCGCCTATGGACCATTGGCAATGGTGTTGTGCAAAGGTGTTGCAGTGCTGTAGTGGAACGTGCCTTTTGTTATTATTAATATACTATCAACGGCGTTGTAAAAGCATACCGTCTCGCCACCAAGTGGTGACAGGTCCAGTCTCTGATCGTTACGTGCCAAGTTCAAGGCTGCTCTGTGTGGTCCCGCTTGGTCGTCTAACCGCACTCTCTTTCCTTGCACACGGCGGAAGTTCGTGTGTCCCTTCATGTTGAAGTTACTATATCGCTGCGTCACATGGGCTAAGCAGGGGTCTTATCACTATGAGGTACAACCCGATGCATTGCTGTGCATGCACAGTAGATCTATCAGAGACTGCTAATCAGGTTTCCAAGGGCGTGCATGTATACGAAATATATGAAATCGCCGCTACTGTGGACGAGACGCCGGTACCCAAGTCGGCGCGAATACTTCATGTTGTCGAATTGGTGCGAGGTCCACGTAGCGCGGAGACGAAGCAGTCGTTCGATTGCCAATGGGTTCGTGACGCGAATTTCGTGCCAACCACGCATCAAGTGCGATATACAACATCTACATGAGTCAGGTAAGATCGCAACATTGTGCGGTAATGCAACCGACATGGAGCTCCACCAAAAATATAGCCTACATAATGTTTCAGTGACTCTGAAGCTAGCAACCGAATGAAAGTAGAACCATCCGAGACGCAACCACAACGTGAACGAGTTTCTCGTTTTGATCGAGTTAAGCAAACGTGTATTGCGTATTGGCACCGAAGTCAAATTGGACATCGAAGTGAATATTCCGTGGAGCGTTTGCTCGCATTTCGCGACTACTACGAGCGCACATCAATTGCTCGGGTGGTTGCAATTTGTTGCCTGTCCCCCATCCCCGCCTTGTTGACAGCATTAGCGATTGATTGTATCCCACTAACTCCCCCTTCTGATGGTTGGCGAGCCAACTACACCGTCTGGATTCGATTATTTCTCGCAATGTCGATGGAAGCTTTGGGTGTAGTCTTCCAAGTACGAGCGGTTATCGATCCAGGCACGATATCAATTCCTGGAGCTATCCAAATCTCTCTTGGTACAGCAATATGCAGCGTTTTGACAACGATTATGCTCGCGATAGTGTGGAAATTCCCAACTCCATTCGGCTACGTGCTTGTTATTAACCCGTTCGTAGTCTTTTTCTCAATCTTTACAGTGTTGGCTATTGGTCCGCGTGTGTTGACCCAGTCGCCAATGTTGAGGAAACAGTTCAAGTCGCAGTTTATCATAATCGTTAACCAAGGAGTTGTAGCAATCTGCTATCCGATTTTTAGTGCAGTTTTCAACCAGCTCTCTGGAATCCAACAAACCGCGTTCGTCTTGGTGATGCCTATGATTAAGTTTTTCACTAAGCAGAATATTGCCAATGCGGCCAAAAGTTATCACGAATATGTAGGTCCAGTTGTGGTTTTCTCGGTAGATTTGTTCAATGTCTACTACGTTGCGATCTGTATGCAAGCATCAAAGTCAATTGTGACTACTTTGATTATTATGGCAACGGATACGTTCCATGTACTTCTTGCTCTTCGTGCCATTTTTCACCGCGAAACTAGTGTTCAAAAAAGCCTGGAATCCAGTGACGATTTAATCGATAATGTACAACATTATCTACGAGATCTGCCAGTGTTGTTACGGAAGATTAATCGCGAGGAAGAAACTGCACATATTCACAAGCGGTCAATTCGTCTCTTTGCCCCATTTCCACTTCTGCTTTCGGATAAAAGTGGTGAGTTCATGAACGAGTTGGCTCAGACAAGGAGATTTGCTAATGATAAAGCCACAAATCGCCGGTGCTCGACGAGACGAGCGGTAAAACGAAATTCAGGGGTCAGATCATTGAAATCTGTGCCAATGATAGCTGCGTTAAAGCAAAATCAAGTATTTCCAACTAGCCCAGTGATACCACGTGAAGAGACAAAAAATCTCTCACTTGATCCACTCACCAGTTCACGAAAACTACCCAACGTTTCACCTCCAAGTGCTGGTGAGAACGCAGTTCACGAAGGTCTTCAAACGCTCTTTCATTCCGAGTACATTCTCATGGCTGAGTATATTGAATTCATTGTTCCAATGCTGTATGCATTGTACCTTGCAGTGATTTTTCACCTACCAGTTGCAGCTTACTATCCTCATACGGCGTTAATGACAGCACGCAAACTCCACGATACAGTGACCAATATCCTAATCTATGCGGCGATCGAGTTCGTAGCATTTGGAGCTCTTCTCGTCCTCTTGAAGAGAAAATTCGGGTTTTCACCGTTGTATCAGCTAGCTTTTGTGTTGGAAACACAGGCCCCTGCCCTTCAAGGTCATCTATTCGTGTGGACAATCACAATCCTGCATCTAACGCTTGTGCATTACGGTACGTAATTTGTATGAATAATATGTTGTGATAAGATTTTCACGCGGTCGTCTTGGCGCAATTGTGGCAGGTGTCGACTTGAATATTCTTCGCGTCTTTCGATGATTCAGATAATGATGCATCGGTCAGTTTTCTTGAATAACGGGCGGGAGCTTCGATGTGAATACGCATGAATCTCCGGAACATGAACAAACACAATTTATCCCTCGTCCCATTGCTACTGGAAGAAGTATGTGGTCTTTATGACATCGACGACTACAAACTCGGCAAACTGGTGATTTTCGGCACGTTGTACATTGAACAAATACACCGAGGACACTTTGCGTCATGGTCTGTGAGCTCATGCACTGACACAACGAAACTATGTACAACTCACATCGTTAGTAGTTTGGCAGATAGTACGTGGATTGACCACGTACCTTTGCTAACATCTTCTTCGTGGGTCACGGCTGGTACAATGCCGCTTAACGGGAACTTTCTCCACCGATCAACAGCGCCGTCTGTAGAAAATTATAGCAGGTCATTACTTCAGACTATCCTGCAGAAAAATGAATCTGACGTACTGATGCGAAGTTGTGCTAATGAATGGTATGATCCAACCGAGAACTGAGTGATAAAGCTGTTGCTGGGAATTGTACTAGGTAGATCGACGTTCCATGGCATATATGTTGTGCGTCCGTCGGCTCGACATGTTTTGCCGTAACGAGCATCGCCCCACGTGAAAACTTCTCCATCGCCTACACTTCAGATTTTAGAGAAATAGGTGTATTGGAAGATGATGCTACGTACCTGTGAGTGCTGCGGAATATTGTGCTCCAGCACCTATATCTGCTACATGAACGTTGGCAAACTCGTCCAGGAACGATGGCATGTCAACATGATCAGCATTGGAAGCAATACCCAGTTGACCAAGCTGATTGCCTCCAAACGCATACAGGAAGGACCGCGCGCCGGCTCGACACAGAACTAATGAATGATCAGATCCAGCAGCGACCTTGGCTGCGCCTAAACCTCGAAAAAAGGTGTTTTCGCACGGCAACACCTCGTTGCTCGAACCACCTAAGCCCAAACACCCATGCGTTCCTCTTCCCCACACCATCACGACAGTCCGTTCCGTGGTTAAAGCGTCCTCATACTGTCGCAACAGTAACGATCCATTTTCCTCGTGGTGGTTTGACGGACAAAACTCATCTCTTGGCACGAAAACGCCCAGCACGTGATTCATTCCAGCCGAAATATCAATCGCTACATAGTTTTGCACAGCGTCAATTCGTGTGGAAGAACTCACATCAATGTCTTCACCATTTCCAAGCTGCCCAAAACATCCCCGACCCCAAGAGAAGACTGTCCCGGTCGAAGATATTGCGAGCACAAAGTGGTTGCCTGCTGAGATTTTCACAATTGGATATCCAGCCAAGCTCTCCACTTGTTTCGGCGTGTTCACAACCATAACGATCTTGGGTGGTGGTTTTGCCTCTTCTTCTCTCTCTTCTTTGTCGATTTCATTTTCATCATGATTCAGATGAACTCCTTCACCTTTGATAACTGTGTCTGTCGTGTTTTCGTTGTTTTCAGAGTCTTCAACTGGTAATCCACCTGCAGATGGTTGTTCTAGCTCTTCCCCATGACCTAGCTGTCCGAATATCTGTGTACCCCACGAGTACACACGCCCTTGATCTGTCGTCAAATGACCGAATCAATAGATCAATATCTCATATTCAATCTGAAAACCATCTTACCATCAATTGCATATGCTGCGAGGTGTCCCGCTTCCACCGCAACAATCTTAACCAATGGATCCTCGAACTTAATCTCGACAGGTTTCCACATCTTGCAACCATCTTGTTTCATGAACAACCGTCCAGACTGAAAAACTCTGTTGTCATCTGCATGACTTCAATAAGCAAAACAAACATCGGCAGCTTACTGGAACCCACGTACCCGTGAGAAAGAGACTCAGCTTATTTCCTGCTGAAATAGCTCGAATGATAGTGCGACGAAAAATTGCCAACCGCTTCATCTCCACAACCCGCCGAGTATTGTTGTGTCCTAGAGCACCATCTGTACATCCATATCCCCATGAAACCGGTCGAGTTTCTTGTGAAGCTTCATGTACAGCCTGGAACATGGTACTAACAACACGATATGATTCTCCTAAAGTCGGTCCAGGAAACCAAGTAGGCGAATGCTTTGTTGATCCAAGACCTTTGAACGATTCTCTCTCTAGAAACGATAATTTTTCATGATACTTTGGTCGACGAACTACTCGCTTTCTTGTCCCTTGAACTGGTGAAGCAGGACGAGATTTGTCAACCACAGCAGGGTGAACGATTTCATTCGTGATAGTCGTCAGCTGTGAATTTTCATGAGTTTTCAATGGCACTGCTGTTTGTTGCTTGTTTTTCGCTGTTGGAGAAGAAGCTTTCGTAGCACGAGGCATCACGACAGGAACCAACTTGGACACTCCGACCTTTCACTGTAGCGGTCAATGCTCGTGGCTTTATTATTTTGATTCGTTTCTAGTCTTGAGCATTGGGGGTGCTTGGTTGAATCGGTGACAACGTTTGATGTCGAATTTCATAGATCGGGGATAAACCTCTTATCCTTCGAACGTCACAGAGTAAAGTGAACAATCCGAAAGCACTGAAAAGCAATTGAATTGCTCCTAATATCAGTGTGCAAATGCTCAGCAGTGAATAATTTTCACGTGCGACTTGTAAGAGCTGATGTCGACACCAATCCTGTCCTGAAACTGGACAATGTGCTTCGGACGTCGTACTCATGCACTCGGAGACTCGAGAGGAACAATATCTACCCCCAACGGCGTTGACGTCTTGAATTGCAGTTTGAATAGAGACATCCCATGCAGAACTAGTGCTGAGGTATCCCTGAATACGACGGACTTGGTCATACCCGCAGCATTTAAGCTCGTTTTGTGTATCTTGCCAACTCGATGCGCTCTTCATGACTTGAACATGTAACCTTGTGATGACTTTTGTCTCTAAAACTGCGACTCGATCACTTGAGAAATCATCTTCTTGTGCTTCATCAACGACATGAGCAAGTGACAACGCCATCGCACCAGCAGTAATTACAACAATTGCCCCGATAGTTCCTATAACAATGAACTAAACCAAACGAGAGCGTCATCCCCAAAGAACAAAGTGAAAAACTACTTCAAAATACTACGCACCATGCCAAGCGAGTAGTTGCGCCGTCCTTCCGTCACGATTTTCCGATGATGAAGCAGACCGTAGAGCCCAAAGCTAGACGAAACGGTGATCACTAGCCCACCATAGCCAGCCAAATTGAATGGCAGTGTCGGGGTCAAGTTCCCACCTTCCTTGAAATACTTTAGATACAGCACGAAGCAAGCCAAGACGACCCCAAGTGTGATTGCCACGACGGTCCAGCAGTACAGCGTGATCTTGACGAATCGAGTGAAGGGAACATCAACAACAGCATGGCTCAGTCGAGTGCGTCGTGACAATTGTTGAACCTGCTGAGTCGCGCGTGGCGGTGAGAGTACTCCTCGTGCTGGTATAGGTCTCTTGAGATGAAGCTGAGGCAGCACTTGCCCTGTTAACGTCTGGTTGGAATCACTTTGGGTCGAGTCAGTCATATTTGCAAATGAAGGTTTGAAATAATGCTCGATCGATTGCACTCGACTTACTCAAGTGGGCAGTTTCGTGTCCTCTTCTTCACTGCACTCCTCTCCGTCTTCCTGTAAGTCACACGTAGCTATTTTCAAGAATGCCAACATGACAACAAGGTGCTGAATGATAAAGTCATTAGACTTCATTCCTCGATTGATAAGATATGCCCAATTCCACAAATCACCTCAACAATATTCCAGCTTCCGAGTAATAGCGACGGCATGGTACGCTCCTGCTCATGAAGCGATACAGACAAGTTAGCAAGCGACTTAACACGAGATACAGAACGTTTGACGTACCACAAGCGACTTAACACGAGATACAGAACGTTTGACGTACCACAAGCGACTTGAGAGAACTCGAATTCGTCTAGAACGTCGATCTTTTTCACTCGTGCATCTTCAGAATCTAACGGGGCACCATTTCCTGCAGCTGGCGAACCCCATAAAAAGAGGTGACCTTGGCTTGTGCACACGGCTGACGTGAACGTTCCGCAAGCAATGCCGCGGATTTTTGAACTGGTTGGCACCCGGATTTGCTTTGGAGATAATACGACCATATCCGTTGCAGTTGTGTGCTCCACTCCCAGTTGCCCCGCAGCAGCGTCGCCCCAACCGTACAACACACCGTCACTGGTAGAAGCTAATGTGTGATAACTTCCACACGCAATTGAGGTTACAATGGATGCCTCGCTTGTCAAGTGTTCTCCGTCAAACTCGAGATTGGAGCCTTTTGTCCATGGACCTTCAAGGAGTTTAGGCTCCAAGCAGTTATCTTGATTGCCATGGCCTAGAGCTCCTGAGCTGCCAAATCCCCACGTGAAGACATCACCCTCGTTGCTGAGGGCACACGAGTGACACTCACCGGCATCAATAGCTGCGATTTTGTAATCTTCAATGCCTTGAACACGATACGGCAGCTCTTCATCCAACTCGGAACCATTTCCCAGACGTCCACCGAATCCAGCACCGAAAGCAAATAACCGTCCTTTTCTCGTGATCGCTAGTGTATGTTCACGCCCGCAAGCAACAGCAGCGATGTTCTTCAATCCAACACGAGAGGGGAAGAGGCTGCTGTCAGTCTCACCTGTACCAAGGCGACCAGCTTCGCCCCATCCAAAGCCAAACAAGTCTCCGTTTGCTGTTACTGCCATCGTGTGTTCTCGACCACAGGATACGTCGACTACCCCACCGACTTCGATACCTTCAGCTGCAATGAGACTAGCAAAATATCCCACACACATTGGATCCACGCAGTCGTACTCAGTGCCATGGCCTAAGCGACCACATTCCCCATGCCCAAATGTATACAAGTGCCTATCATCAGTGATGAGGGCTGTATGACGATAGCCACAAGCAATCTGCACCACCCGACGCAATGGTGGAGGAAATGATACCATAGTAATTGTGGACGCGTTCTCTGTTGTTGGTTGCATCGATATTGTGGCAGACCTGTGTCCGTGACTGATCTGGGCCTCATCGTCCAATGACAAACCTAGTGGTTTTCCCCAAGTTAAAGCAAGACCTGGAACAGGTCCTTCATCAACAAGATCGGGACGGACACTTGTCATCCGACTCGATATCTCTTCGTTGTTTACAAGAGCATCTCCTGCAACCAGCAGCGAATTATTGGCGAGCGGAGGCAAGAAGAAGCACTCAATGAACCACAGTGCATCACCTCGAGACGAATACATGGAAGACGGCATTGACGAATCTTCCGGATTGAAGCTGAAAGGAGCTTGATGCATCTCTGCCCACGACACGTCGGGCACACCAGCGTCGCTATCTGATGGACTCAGGGGCTCCGATGGCGTACGAGTAGCGAACCCCATTTCACACAGCACCGCCTTAGTTGCAGCCACAGCCACTGGGTCGCGCCGCATAGCTTCAATTCGGCGACAGTAAGCATCCACGTTCGGCATCACTGACATCCACAGTTTCCGAGATTGCTGACGTTTGAACTGTTCACGTAGTGAAAGCATCAACTCCTTTTGAATAGGATCGTCAAACTCAAATTCGTCTGTAGAGTATTGAATAGAGTACACCGGGTGTGATGATGAGCCCTTGGCGAATTGCGACGGATTAGCAGGTCGATAGAAGAATCTCAACCACTCCAGAAGATCATCAGATTCCTCCATCGCTTTTGCTAACTCCTCACCAGAACTCACCAGCTCGAGGCATCGTAAGGCTAACTTGTACTCAATCGGAAAAAGCGCCTTGCTCGAAGCCATTCGCAGATAGGCGAAATTGCAGTGCTCTTGAATTATAGCAGACGTCTTGCTATTTCCTGATGGATGATACGATGGAGCAGCAGCAGCGCGAAGTGCAAAGGTTAAATGTGCCCGTACCGCAGTCAAATCTTGCCACGACTGAATAGCCTTCTCCAACCGTGTAGGTTGTTGATGAATCAGGCTTTGTCGGAAAATCTGTGACAGCGTTCGATAGTACGAAGTCCACGTTGTCAGCTCTGTAGGAACATTCAGTTTGCTCTTGTTGGGATTCTGTTCTACGTCATTCACGATCGGTAATTCGGGCTTTAATGCATCAAATTGCAAGCGAAAAAACTGCAAATGGCTCCACAGCAGGCCTTTATGGATCCGCATAGCAAGCTTTGGGTCGTCCTCCTCATAGTTGAACGTCAGGTCACTTTCGATACGGAGGAATGGCGCCGAAACGAACCGATTCTCATGCAGCTCAGGTAAGATCGACTTGGTCAGTCGAGCCTGGAACACGTGCAGTAGACTGTTAAAAAGAATTGGTGGGTTCACCTTTAACAGATCGCGATACTTGTCCAAGCAAGAGCTTGGAGAATTCACCACTTCGTTTTGTGCCTTCGGGTTCATCGCAAAACTCGATGAAAATGGTCCTAGCGAATACATGATCGGACCATCGATATCCCAGAACTGATCACCAGAGCATTCTCGAATAGGGCATTGCCCATAAGGAAGGTTCTTGTGGAAAAGGCCGTGCATGATAGAATCGATAAACTTGATCAGACGTGTCTTCCTTGACTTCCAGCGACTGGTTTTCCCTGTGTTTTCGTTGAGCATGCGGTACCGGAACAAGTTCTTTGCCAGTCGAGCAATGATCTCGCTGGCAACTAGCACTTGAACGCCTAACTGGTCATGATTGTTTAAATAGTGGAACACCAACGGCAAGAAGCGCATGTTGACTCCGCCTTCTCGCATTGCCTGACGTAAATGCAGTGTGTCTATCACATATGTTCCTGCATTGCTGTCAGCCAACCTGCCTGACCCTATCGTATGAGCCATTGAACTTAGTGATGACATTCGCCTCCGTAATTGGGGCTGAGATATTGGTTCAAACGCTGTGCTCACGAAAGTGGATGATGAAGAGGATGAGTAAACATCTTCAGGTCGGGGCATCGACGACATCGTGTTCGATCGCGTCAAACGGGTACGAGAAGTGTTCCATTGTGACTGGCTCCAAGTTGGCGCTCTCGGACGCCCTGTCATTCCAAACCCAGCGGTCTTTGTCTCGGGAGTATCTCCAAGTGTGACAAGCTGCGCCGCAAATTCTTTGATATGCTGCACAAACAATTTCTTCACTCCATCTTCATATTCGCGAGCCACATGTAGACTCGTATCGACTGGGCGACTACGTCCATGTTCACTTCGAGCAAAAGTCGGGCTGGATGCTGCTAAAGCAAAAATTGCACTGTTCTTTTTGACTCCTTGCAACTTTCGTACTAGTGGATGAATGTCCACATCGCGCTTTTTCACAAATGCCTCCGGTAGGTCCAGCAGAAGCTTACTTTTCTCTGCATCAACTGTGATGACAATATCACCAGTCAGTGGATGGATCATATCTTTACTGGTCTTTAGAAGAAACTCCTTCGCAGCCAAGTTTTCAACAGCAGAGTTTCCATTGTCCAATTGGTAGTACACAAGATCCAGATACGGAATCCACTGTGGTTCTTTGGTCTGCACAAGCTCTTTCACGTCGTGGGCAGACAACATTTCAACGCGATCATTGCTGTCGCTCACCCCATGTACTGAACGAATCAGTACACCATGAACCATCGATGATCGCAGCGAGTTCACCAGTACATCGTCGTACCGCGGATGTACTCTCACTAACGTAGGTGCGACGTCACCAGGAAACTTCCGAACAATCAGTTCGGGTAGCTCCTCGTACGGGAAGTACCGTAGCATATTGGCTTCTCGGAGAGCCATGCTCAATCCTGCAAGATCGCGTTTGTCTATCGTTGCAAGTGTCGACCGCTCACTTCGTAGTGGTTCTGCTATTGCCATGACACTCACACCACGAATCGAAAACGCAGATACCAGTGGAAAAGAGGGGAGCTTAGAAAGCACCGCCCGCAGATTAGGAGGAATTTTACCACCTTCTGATGCGCTTTCCGACAGGAACAGCTCTATGAGCGACCGGAACCTTGCAAACAATGCTGTTTCTTTAGCCAGCCGTTTGTGTCCTTGCCAACTCTTCGAGGCAAATTCCAAATGGATGCCTGCGAGTTTCATCTCGTCAACATCATCACGCCTTCTGCTCGCATTCCCCACTCCAACGTCGCTATCATTTCCAGGTACCGAGATCACTGTGGCAGAAAGCGAAGATGTGGTCGCCAAACTTGGATGTTGTACGACGGTTTGAGATAATCGTTGTCGACAACCTCTACTCAGTGCAAAATCACTTGCCGCTTGTTCAAACGATTCAATTCGAGCAATACCTTGCGAATCTCGCTGCTGAACTGACGAGAAGAAAATTTCCGCCAGAATCTCCGTAAACAGCTCGAATTGCAGCCAAATCTAACACCGAGGGAAAATCATAACCAAAATCCAATTAGACTACAACAAACTACTCACGAACGAGTCAATCAAAACATTAATCGCACCGTATGCAGCCGCCTCAATCGTCGCTGACGTGCAACAATAGGTTCTCGATCATTTTTCAACGACCTGTAATTTTTTCAACAACCCACAATGAACATTCATGCTCGAATCCTTCACAGCAAAATTCTCACCGTAGACAAAAATTCCACTCGCTGAACCAATCTCGGTCTGCCATCGCCGGCACCAACTCTCGTCGATCTTTTAATTTGAGCGTCAACATGCGTCGCAAATTGGCCATCCACGCTCGTCGACCAGCACTATTTTCATCTACGACGAAACTTCGTCAGCAGCTCCGACCTCTTCTAAAATTTTACATCACCACGTACCAGCAGCTTCCATCATGCCACTCAACCACACTCGAGCATCTTTTACTGCTGGAAACCCAATAGCCATTTGCGAAGACCCATACTGCAGCTCAAAGTAGTAATATCCACTGGCCTGTATAATAGTAGCAGCAAATGTCGCCTAAAAATAAAAGCATAAAAGTTAGCTTTATCTACTATTTTACTGTTAATAGACACAAAACACCACCTTGACCAAGTCGATCTCCTTGGTTTTAACCCTGTCACCAGTTAACAAATAAGATAATAATACTTAAATTTAATAAAATAACTAGGAATTGAACGTACCCATCTGCTTTTTTCTTATATAATAAAAAACCTTCTGCAGTCACCACAGCCGCTCTACGAAAAGAATAAATGTCAGATTGTTAAGTTTTCTGTTAAAGTTATAATATTATAAAGGTCACTACCGACTGTGCCAGACGCGTAAGAGGCCAGCGTTACGCTTCCAGATGGTGCCGCGGAGGCGCGGGGGCGTCATGTCCGCCATGATGACCGGCTACTGGCGACTAATTCTCGGTGTGGTGTCGTGCAGGCACGTCTTAAGTTAGCGCAACATTCAGAAAGAGCAACGTTAAAGCAACTTTAAAACAACAGAAGAGACTATCAGCCAATCAACAGTGTCTGAACGCTTGAGAGAGTCGGTCGACTACTGAGACGCTGACGTTAGGCGTGTCATATACAATCGATCACCTCAACTGAATAGTGAATTTAGGATGCGGATTTTCATTTCGATTTTCCGAGTCATTCATTAGTGAAGGTGATTATTCTGGAGAGGAGATATTACGGTAGGGTTATCGGGATTACAGAATAGGCCGTCATGGACTTATTTGCCTTTGTATCTACCTGTGAAAATCGTTCTGTGTTTCCGGTGTTGATGTAGAGGGGTTTACATGTTGAAGCGACATCGGAGGCGTATCGTTTGTCTTCATCCATGGTTGCTGATCCCTGCGTAGATGTAAAGAGGGGTACGTACTTCCTCTAGAAGTAGATACACTTCTGTGAGTATTCGTTTTGTGAGTACTCAGTTGTGGGTGGTGTGGACCACACCACTGCCATGTAAGTCGGACCAACCAATCGTATTTACCCTACTTTTACAGTATATGCATATGTAGGAACAATTATAGTTAATTAGTAATTTGTATTACCAAAAATATAAACAGTCTGGAATCTACTCTTTACTGGCTATTAAGTCCCCTCAGACCAGGGACTAGTGAACCGCCGTTCACTTAGAGTTTGTATACTCTTAATAGCACGCTTCCTCAAGCAAGGTGCTTGTGTGACCCCGTCACACTTGGTAGCACTTGTAGTCCACCCACGCCTACGCGGGTAGATTGACTACCTAAATCCTCTGTGGCTCCTACAAGGTAAGCCAGGATGGATAGAGGGGAGTTCCCTCATTTGACCGATGCTCAGTTTGAGTCGGTCCGGAAGATGGCGGGCATCTTTGGAGGAGATGCCCTCCGAAGCTTGGCGGCTGCTACGCCGGCCGAGCAGGTCGAACGCATCGAGGCGTTCGACACGTACGAGCGAGGGCTAATCGCTCACGTACAGGGGTTGCAGGCCCCCGTGGCTGAGATGAAGCCAGCCCAACCTAAGCCGCTGAGGTTTAAGGTTAATCCCTATGAGGGGAAGGAGGGAGAGAACCTCCACTTCTGGGTCAGAGAGGTAGAGCTCGCGATGGACGCGGCTCTGATCTCGACCGAGCGACTTCGGGTCGCTTTCGCCCTATCCAACCTGGAAGGTCGAGCGAAGACCTGGGCGTACACGCGCGAAGCGACAACGCCGAGTTGCTTCACAACCTGGGCTCAGCAGTGTCAACAGCCTGGAGCCGCCTTCCTTTCGGTGAACTATCAGTATCGCCAGCGCTCGCGCTTCCTTGCCTGTAAACAAGGGAAGCGTGAGCTGCACGAATACATCCAAGAGATGCGAGTGCTCGCTGCATCTCTGGTGGGGAACCCCCTACCTGAACACATCAAGGTGACAGTGTTCATGGATGGCCTGAAGGTGGGCCCATTCCGCACACAGTTGTTCCGCGTGCATGCGAACACTATGGAGGAGGCGATCCAGATCGCCCTCCAAGAGGAGTACAGCCACTGACAGGCTTGTACTCCTACGCCGGTGTGGCAAGGCCACAATGCGTCGTCAGGCGCAGTGCAAGGAGCTCCAGCAGCTGGAGCTAGCACCGGGCCGGTGCCCATGGAACTGGGTACGGCCGTACAGAGCTGCATCCGTTGCTACGGATGTGGGAAGCTCGGGCACAAGCAACGTGCCTGCCCTGCGGGAGGGCAAAGGAAGTTCCCTTCCAAACCTAGGGGCTCGAGGGGCCCGTGGCAGAAGCCGCGACCCAAGAGCCAGGGGAACTGGGGTCACCAGTAGGGGCGGGGCGCCCTACTGGGGAAGGTCTAAGTCCCCATGGTAGGAGTGCGGACGCCACGCCATGGAGGCTTAGCCCCTGAGAGCCTGGGAGCTCTCGAGACGAGGAAGAGCAGCGGCGGACTGCTCGTGGTACACGCGAGTGTACGGGGATATGGAGATCCCTTTAGAGTCCTGATTGACTCTGGGGCGTCGACGAACTTTGCTCGACGCCAGACGGTCGCGCGGAATGGCGACAAGTATGCTGACGCTTTGCGTGAAAGCGAAGACAGGGTCCAGGTCTCGGTGAGACTGGCTGATGGTACAGTGGTTAACGTACCCGGGCTCCGAATGGACCTGGCTGTAAAGTTTGAGGGCTTTGACACCACGGAGTCGTTCCTTGTCCTAGACATGGACGAGTACGACTTGATCCTGGGCATGCCGTGGCTCGAAAAGCACGAGCCCTGGATCGATTGGCGCGGCAAAGCCATTGGGCTAGCCGGCCTGCAGTCTCCGACATAGCTTTGGTGAATAATGTTCCCACCTCTGTTCGGGACTGGAGCGCCAGAGATGGTCGCCAAGGCGCTTATGCGCCTGAAGAAGTGTTGGGAGTCACTGACGCCAACGAAGGTGTTGTGACGAGTCTTATAACCGGTCATGAGACCAAGGCCCATTGCCAAGCGTATGGGATTGCTTCAACGGCAAGTCCCAACGCTGAAAGTCTTCGCGCCGTACGGGCGTTGATTATGGCAGTGCCGGACGGCACTGACCAGGCGAATAATATAGATCCGTAAGTAGTAGAAACAGCTGAGGGGAGCGCTTCAGTCGTCTCCAGTGTGGGTAACATAGTTCCGCAAGTGGGTAACATAGGTCCACAGGCGGGTAACGTAGTTCCGCAAGCGGGTAACATAGTTCCGCTAACAGGTGAGGCTGTTGAGGAGGACGCCGAGAACGCCCCCGGCGTGATAACATAATTCCACGCAAGGTCGAAGAGACCGAAAGGAAGAATGAGAGCGCTACATGCGTCTCTAGCGTGGGTAACAGAGTTCCACGCGTGCAAGAAGACCAGTACGACTGCGGAGGTGTCGTTGAGCACCTCCCGTGTGGATAACCAAGTACCACACTCGGAGTCTGAGACTTCACCGGCACGGCCGGTCAAAAATCAATGCCATATCTGCGTCGTTGTGACCGGTCGTTAAGTGAAGAGGGTGCCGTTCATCTGGAGGCACTTCCTGAGGTGTCAGCCATGTTGATCCTCGAGGAACTGTCCATGAAGGACTTCCTGGCCGAATTGAAAGCCGGAGATACCATGGAGGTGATACTTCTCAAGCCGGAGACTGCTCCTGAAGATTTGGACTCTTCCTCCATTATGGAGGAGTATGCCCTGGAGGGTTCGCGAAGCAGAGTGCAACGCGCTTGGGTTTTGAGATCTTCAACAACGCGAGGATCCGGTGTATCCTCTCGTGATAGAGTTCTCGGATGTGATGTCGAAACATCCACCATCCCCACTCCCGCCGGATCGGGGAGTTCGGCACGAGGTTGACCTCGTGCCTGGCACAAAGTATTGTGCCAAGAGACAGTGGCCTCTACCTCGCGGGTAGTGCGAGGTCATAGATGCCTTCTTCGCCGAGAAGGCGAAGTCGGGCCTGGTGCGGGAATCGAAGTCCCCGCGCTCGACGCCAACCTTCTGCGTTCGTAAACCGAACGGGAAGTGGCGTCTGGTTCATGTTTACAACAAGCTGAACAATGCGACGGTACCGGCACAGAAGCCGATCCCTGGCAAGGACGTGTTGTTGAACAACCTGTCGGGCTGTACACTGTACAGTGCCCTGGATCTGGTAGACGGATACTACCAGATCCTGATGCGGGAGAGTGACATTCCTCTCACCGCAGTGAGCACCCCGGGTGGGATGCTCTGGGAGTGGCTAGTGATGCCACAAGGGCTATCAAATGACCCAGCGATGTTCAATCGCTTGGTCACACAACTGTTTAGACCATTGCGTACGTTCGCACAGGCGTACTTTGACGATATATTCGTCCATAGCCGTGCCGAAGACGGCCAGACGGCTATGGAGGTGCATCTGAAGCACCTCCGTCGAGGTTTTAAGGCCACGAGAACTAACAAGCTTTATCCCAAGATCGACAAGCGCGTCTTTGCAGCTGAGGAGATAAAGGTCCTCTGCTGCTTTGTTAGCAGGGTCGGCGTGCGCGCCGATCCAGGGAAGGTCAAGGCCATAGCGGCTTGGCCGACGCCGAGGGCCCAAAGTGATCTCAAACAGCGGTTGGGCTTAGCCAACTACCTTCATAAGTACAGCGCGGAATACGCTGAATTTGCTCGACCCTTGTCGGATCTCTTAAAGAAAGATGCCGACTGGGTCTGGGAGCAACAGCACCAGGATGCTTTTGACAGCATCAAGGCGAGCTTACAGCAAGCGCCAGTCCAGGCCTTGCCGGACGAAAACAAGTCATTTAGCGTCGTTTGTGACGCTTCTGACTATGCAATAGACTGTGCGCTGTTGCAGAAGGACGATGGAGGACGCGAACGCGTCATCTCCTTCCAGTCCAGGCAGCTAAAGTCTGCCGAACGGAACTATCCCGTTCATGACAAAGCGCTACTTGCAATGCAGTATGCTCTTGTCAAGTTTAGAGTTCATCTCTTGGGCACAAGGCCCTTTGTGATCTATACTGATCACGCGTCCTCGCGGACTGCCACTAACTCGCCGCATTTATCGCAACGGATGGCGAGGTGGCTGTCATTCTTCGCGGAATACAACTTCCGCGTTGAGTTCAAGCCGGGCAAGGTCAACGTGCTTGCCGATGCACTGTCGCGTCGACCCTACTACGAGCTAGCTCATGCCAGTCGGGTCACGACGGATCTATACGATCGGATACGCTTAGCGTATCAACGGGACAAGAACTACACACCACTGGTTCACTGATGAAGTTCTTGTCCGATGGCAAGGACGCCAAAGTCGACAGGCTTTCACCTCGACAGGGGGCGCAGCTCCATCGCTATGAGCTAGCCGATGGGTTAATCCACTACCGACTAGACCCTGGAGATCCTCCTCGGTTGTCGTTCCAAACGACGAGGATCTGAAGTATGACATACTTCTTGAGGCGCATGATGCGCCGACAAGTGGCCATCTTGGCCGAGAGAAGACCTACCAAGCGGTCTCTCAGACATTTTGGTGGCCCCGCATGTATAAGTGGGTGGCACACTATGTCAAGACATGTGAAACATGTCAGGGGTGAAGCCTTCGGGCCACGCCTCGGCTCCACTGCAAAGCCTACCTGTACCAGCAGATTGCTGGAAGTCGATGAGTCTCGACTTCGTCTTCGGCCTTCCGGTCGATGACAAGGGAAACACCGCCATTTTGGTGTTTGTCTGCCGCTTGAGCAAGATGGTGCATCTTGCTCCGGTACGTGACAAGGTCACCGGGAAACAAGCTGCACAGCTGTTCCTAGATAGCGTGTTCCGCTGTCATGGTCTACCAGAGACCATAGCCTCGGATCGAGACCCGCGTTTCACGGGGGGGTTCTGGGTACCCTGTTCCAGCTACTGGTAACTAAGTTGACGATGTCAACGGCGGACCATCCGCAGACGGATGGTCAGACGGAGCGCGTCAACCGCGTGCTCGAAGATACTCTTCGCAGTATCTGTGCGGAAGCACCTCGGTCCTGGTTGGATCAGCTGCCTATGGTTGAGTTTGCACTCAACAATGCCGTACACGCATCAACGGGGTTTACCCCGTTCTACTTGAATAGGTTACGACACCCCCAGGTGCCGCTAACCTTGCGGGGAGGTCCATCGTAAGTGGTGGAGAGGCTCGGAAAGCCTTTTCCTTCCAGGTCTCGAAGGTCGAGCCAGAGTCTTTGAAAAGACAGTTATCATCATTTATAGACGGCAGACTGGGGATGATTAGCCGGGTTACAAATGCAATATCGTCAGTCCGATCAAGCAAAAGGAGTACTCTGACAGAAAAGGAAGAGGAAATTTGATTGTGCTGAAAATGGGTGAATTTGTCCTATTAGACACTAAAACCCTAACACTAAGCTCCGCTGGGAGCCACAAGTTGAAGCATCAATTCGTCCAACCCTTCGCGGCCCTTGCAAGGACAGCGCCGCCTAAACCATTGACCTCCCAAAGTCAATGGCGACGCATCCAATGTTCCACATGGGCGTCTTAAATGGTACCATAACCCACAGGGTCCTTCTTGTCAGACGGAGGAAGATCAAGGTGAGAGCTGACCTCTTTAAAACAAGGCTGAGACTTCTGGACAACCGGAGCTGCAAGTGTCGGAGCCTGTGATGGTACCCACGCAAATCATACGAAGGGTATGAGGGTGCCGCTTGGGAAAAGCTCCCGTAAGAGCCATACCCATTCGTCGAGTGGTATGAATACCCCTGTGGCTCGTAAGAGGACAACCGACACGAACCTCATGGCTTAGAGCGTCTCGGCTTCGACGGAGTTCCTTTAAGGCGGAAGCCGGTCAACACATCCGTGGAGCTTGCGAGTCTCACGCCAAGAGGGTTCACATCTTGACGAAGGACCACTAGGGCCCCCGGCTTGCCAGCCGGAGAGGCAGCCTGACCGCCAGGTCCAAGCCCAAGGGCTATCTCGATCGCGTACACGCGATCCCGAAGCTGACGGACCTCGTCGCTCAACAGGGACGACACAGAGTCCCGACCAGAAGTTGAGGGTCCAGAAGGATGAGGCTGAGAAGGAGCCTCATACTCAAAGGCGTGTGAGGGCTCCACCTCCCCTTCTTGATCGGAACGGCGAACTCCATCTCTATGTGGAGCGTGTTGCCCGAGAGCGGCAACGGTCTGGGAAGCACCAGCCGCTTGTGAAGTGGTGAGGTTACCACTCGTCACAGAACTCATGGGAGCCGGAAGACCGGCTCCGGGTTGACTGCCCAAAGGTTGTTGAGATCTGGGGTCAATAATAGCCGGGGCGTAAGTAGTCGATGGCTCCTTAGCCGCCTTTTGTGTACGGTTCCTGGATTGACGGAACCATACCCACGCTCATCATGAGTGCTGGACTTAGACTACCGTCTAAGTCCCTCCATGACGAGGTGGAGTTGCCGCTTAGCGATTAAAGGAGCAAACTCAATGCGAAGATCGCGCTGGTTCAAGATATAGGACAGCAGATGATCCTCTCGGAGTTCTTTCAACTCCTGAACTGTAAAGTTCTTTTAGGAGACCCATCTCCAGAACAGGTCTTCTGCCTGGGATTGGGTCGTAGTGTTCTCGGGCTGTACCCAAGGGTAATCCCACACGGGGAAGAGACCACCACAGTCTTCCGGTTTCTTCCGGAGACTCGTAAATTCCTTGAGAGGAATTCGGTGTGGTGCAAGCAGCACACACCTAGCGGCCTCGATGTCGTTGACAAAGAGTGGTTCGTCTTGAACCGAGGCTCGCTCATAGCCGCCACGCGAAGTGCGCCCATAGTTTAGACCACGAGGGGCCTTGAGGTGTTCCAGGAACAAAGGAGACCCAGACCCCGCATCCGGTGAATAGTATCCATGATAGTATCCATGAGGATACACCGGCGTGGTAGGCGCAGGAGAGCCTTGCAGTTGAGCAGCTTGATAGCGCTCCTGCGGCTCGTCGAGATCGTTGGAGATCTTTTGGGCCTCGGGGACAGCCCCCTCCTCTTCAACCTAATCAGACTCGGAGTCCAAAAGTGATCGACACCCTTTCGCGATGGGAGGCTCCGAAGTAGGAGAGCCAGGGGCTGCGCGCTTCGTAGCAGCACCCTCGCCAACCCGCTTTTGAGAAGCTGCTTTCGCAACTTGGGCTCGAGTCTTACCTTCTATCAAAGTAAGGTTCTTGTCAGGCGAACTCGTAGGAGTCGTTATTGCTCCGATGACTTAGTGTCTTCAGCAGGAGAGCCCTGCGAAGCAGAGTCCCGCGAAGGAGTAGAATCCTTCGTGGATCCTGTGGTATCCTCGTCGGACTCCGATCCCGTTATCACAGGGATTTCGAAGACCGGAGCTCCGCCTCAGGACTTTGACTCGATAGGTGAACCGAGGGTTGGACTGTCATCAGGGACAAGGAGCGGGAGAGACTGCGTCGAGGCTCCCACCTTGTGTCGCACCAGCATCCGACGGCTTGCTCGCTGCCTTGGAAGTCGCCTTGCGGGCTTCCGTGTGTGGAGTGGCCTTGGTTTTCGACTTGGCCTTTACAGGCTTTGACCTCGCGCTCTTCGAGTTAAAGGCGCCGAAACCCCATGGGTGCTTGCCTTACGGGGCATGCTTGATAGGCTAGCGTGGTAACCTCAAGTGTGTCTCTCAAAGCCGCAACGGTAGCTTGTCGATGGGTATCGACATGAGAGGAAAGAGAGCGGTACTCACTTCCTGTCTCCTCATTGGCTGGGTGGTCCCAATCTAAGTGGGGGAGGATGTAACGGGGTTACATGAGAGGTACCAAAAGGGTACCGCCACTAGAAGTAGATGCACTTCTGTGAGTATTCATTTTATGAATACTCAGTTGTGGGTGGTGTGGACCACGCCACTGCCATGTAGGCCGGGCCAACCAATAGTATTTGACCTATTTTTATATGCATATGTAGGAACAATTATGGTTAATTAGTAATTTGCATTACATGCCAAATTATCTAATTAACAATAAAACTATTAAGTCCCCCTAAGACCATGGACTAGTGAAACGCCGTTCACTTAGAGTTTGTATACTCTTGATAGCACGCTTCCTCAAGCAAGGTGTTCGTGTGACCCTGTCACACTAGAAGTAGAGTGCAATCCGTTGTGACGAAAAAAGTGCCATGTACACTAAAGTTTAGTATAACAAAGCAGCGCTTCAATCAGTAGTCCAGGGACATCGTTGGTCAAGTGCTCGTCTGCGACGAAACCCGTGTTAGTATAAGCCATCACCTCACATATTCTCACACAGGAGTTGCCATTCTCATACAATAGTAATTATTTGTCGTACATTGGGTAAGGTTTATTCTTGTGTTAATTCGATCTAGAATCCGAGTTATCGTTGTCATACAAACGTCATGCAGTACTCCGTAAACACGTTGAACCTTGCGTCGCTGTAGAGTAATATCTTCCGAAACTTGGGTCACTGGACTATAATAGTCTAGTGAAGCTGCACCTAACGTTAATATGATTGGAGCAGAGTAACAAGTATACAATGACTCGTCTACTCCATTTTGTTGTAAAGATCCCTAGAGAGTAGCTTTGTGTTTTCACCTCATACGCACGACGTGTATGCTGCAGCCCATAATGCAGTTGCCTTATAATGGTGCCAATAAAATCAAATTTTTGTCACTTAATTAGGAGGTGTTAGTGTCGTTTAATATGCGGAGCTTAAAGTACTACGAGTAGCATTTATACCTGTATTAATTCTGGTATGATCAGCATGCTGCCCCCAAATTACTTATCTAAATAAACAATCAGATTGACACAAGAAAAACCTAGATGACACACTCCCCACAGCAGATACGATCGCAAAAGAGGAAAACCTGTTGATAGTTGTCCAGTAATACAATTAGTCAGTATAAACTAAGAGCTGGACCTGCTTGGGTAGGGTGGCCCACGCTTCTTTTTTCTGTGTTGTCCTAAAAAAACCCGGTCGTTTGGCTGATGTTCCATCAGGTGTCATACCTAGCATTGTATGAACTGCTGTGAGATGAACACAGCAACCTAATTTAAAGTAGGTACGGCAACTACATTGGCGAAACTCTGGGTGTATCAACCAACTGAGAGCAGGTTGTGACTCGGTTTAGAACGCTCTTCCCGTTGCTGTCTCTTTCTCCACTGCGGAGAGCTCTTCTCGCAAGCGTAACCGGCATATAGTGTTGGAACACTTGGTACAACTTCCCGTTAGAGACCGATATTGCACTATCTGGAGCCTGTCGAGTACCAAAGCCTACTCAGCAGCTAGTTTCCGGTACTCGCGCAAAATCTCAGGTGGTGTCCGAGTTTCTATCTGGATTGGGATCTCCGAGACAGATTTCAGCGTGCAGCACTCCAGCAGTTGAGTGAAGAGGACATGCAACCTCAAAAGACATCATTACTTATGCTGCTGTTTTATCTGCCCATTGAAATTTTCGATTGGAATGATTGTTTTTGCCAATCCCATAGGAGGTTTCAATGCATTGCCAATGTCGATATGAACTAGTTATTACCCATTGTTGGATAAAATAACTACGGAAGTCATGCAATTCAGGATGTCTTTTCCAATCTTTCACCGCAATCTGGATTCACGACTTCTTTTCAACATTGGCTCGGGCATGGTAAATGTTGTATGGATGGCGATATACACTTTACTGCTTCGGGTTGCTGAGTTGTGATATGTGTTTCTTCACGTTTTTCATGACGTGGAAGAAATACATTATGAACTTAAGTCCCTACTCAATAGTCAGACATTGAAAAGCTACCGCATCAAACGCGTTGCGTTGAGCTACATCCGCATTCATCATCACGTAGGTGACACATGTTATTTCTCCTCGGATCCTCAGGTACATATCTAATATCGTTTGAATAGCAACTTCTCATTGTGCCTGTTTAGTATCCGAAACAAGAAACATCGAAACAAGGTGAAACTGTCTCCACATATCCGACACTCCAATTGCAATGACAGGAAGTACCCTTTTGAGTTGAGAGTAAAAGTTACATCTAGATGAATCATATACTGAGCGGTAAACTCCAAATTCCGGATCGTTGTTTCCGTGGTAAATCCGACGACCAGGGGTTCGTCCTCCGATTCTTTGTCTATATTTGGCTTGTCATACATGTCAACAGAGTAGCCAAAGGAAGAAGCCTCATTGTTATCTATAGTAGCCGAATTCGGTTGCTGTAGTATAAGTTCTCCACTTTATCGACCAAGTCGTTGTCATGAAGAATATTCTTCCGATAGTTGCGGACTCTTGTTTGACGTTGTGACAACATTTTTACGGTCAGCCTTCTTGATGTTGAACTTCTTGACCAGCGCATTCATTACGCAGACTGATTTTTCACCCATCACGGCTCGCTCTCTGTTGGACCCTTGCGTTCCAAAAGTAATTTTGTGACTTCGTGGTGGCGATACGTTGCTCAAATGATGTCCTCTCTGTAAAATGTCTTTGGTCATGTTCGCAACAAACCGCATTATGCTGAAATCTGCATTTCAGCGTCATGACAAATAGAAGTAGCATTTGAGCAATGCCCACATAATCGTCTTTTTGATTTTTTTGTGTTCGCGCTGCAATCCATTTTGCACATCCATATCAAAATCTATCCGACCTCCGACCGCTCCGACCAGAGTAAATAAACTTATAGTATACATAAATGAAGATGTAATGTAAAAACACGTCGTAAAAAGGTAATTACGAAAACTAAAACGATTGGTAATCAGATGTGGGAGTCCAATCAGACGAGGTCAGTGCCCGAGTGACCACCCATGAGGATGTATTGAGGGGGCCGTACCGAACGCGTTGCGGCTAGCAGTTGACGCCATCACGAAGAACTGTGGGGGTTAGTCCTCCAGATGAGTACTCTGTTTTGAGTTGTGCTAACCCCCACCTTGGTATCTCAGGGGAAGAGCCTCCGAAAGGGATGGTCATGGGTTTGATTCCCACCCAAGGTATCATCATGTGTTGCGATCGATGTTCTTCTAACTACAGAGCGTTGATGTAAGGATATCAAGAGTTACCAGTCTGACAGAAGAGTAATTATTTACTGGTTGTAAGCAGGTCTATCTAACTTACTCACTAATGAATTCCAGCACGTCCTGCGTGTATCCAGGAGCGGAGACGCTGATAACGCTCAATCTTGGCGTTGAGGATGCCTGGGCGGTTGAAACTGCGATAGTGCTTGAGAACGTTACCTGCCCCTTCTGCTGCTTCGAGATGGTTGACTGCCACATCTGTGGCTCTTGAGCGTACCACGCAACCAGATACTATGAAGGTTCGTCATAGGTCCTCGTCGGCGCTTCAGCTTATCTTGTTCTTGTGATGAATCTTGCTGACGTTTCCTGTTCTTGTCTTGTGATGCTGTTCCGTCCATTTTAGCTTATAGGTTATCCATGCGCTCGTCCTGTCGCTTCATGTGCTCCATTAACTGATCAATCACTCTGTGCTGATGGTGGATGATCTTGCTCTGGTTGCTTTGTCCGGTGATGGAGGTGGTTACTTGCTCTAGACTTGTCTCGGGATCGTTGCTTGACAGACCGCAAGGCGCGAAAACCATGCCAGGGGCTTTGTCACTGAAGCTCCTGCATTAACAGTAGCTGACCCCAAGCGCCAGACAGCCTGACCATCTGCTTGAAGGTTCGTTATCAGGAGATAGTGCAAAATCAGGTAAGCCGTGAGGACATCAAGTACTTGTTGGCTATGATTGTACTTGGCACTTTCCATCGTGTAGCAGGTCGTGAACAGCAAGCACTAGACATCGGCGATCTTCTCCTGCGTTTCGGTGTCGAATGGCTCCAAATCTAGTGCCTTCACTTTGGTTTTAGTGTCGTATCCACTGAGGGATTTGCTGACCTTGTGATCTTCTCGGCTTATCTTGAAGATGTAATTGAATTCGTTGTTTGTTGCACTCATGTTCCAGGCACCACGATCAAAGCTCCAGCGCCGCAACAAGCCATCACAACTGTTTATGTGTTGCGCATTTCCTCGACGGAACGAGCGCGACGTCAGAGCATCCGAGACATCTGCAACGCGAGCGACGCACCCGAAGCTCGTCCAACAGGTACCACAGCAGACACAGCAAAGCCATGTCTTGGTAGTCACTAGCGGAACTTGCATTCTCATTCAAATAAAACATCATCTTGTTTAAGTCGGTCGTTGAGCAGGTTGGTGCCTTGTTGACTAGTTTTCCATCTCGCTTCATGCAGAAGCTATCGAGCGTCTTCCCCATACTCAGTAACTTTGCTTCGACGATATGTCGTTGCACGGGGAAGAGCTCAAACAGCCACATTTTACTATGTTTGAAGTACTGCGTAGCTGTAAGTGGTTTACCCTTCTTACCCTCATTAAGTGCAAGATATATACCAAACTTGTCTAATCCTGATACAAAGCACTTAACTGTAGCGTCTTGTTTAACCCTTTCGCGAGCCATTTATCTCAACTATAGTATACAAATCTAAGATATTTGCTTCTCAAAGGGCGCATTTTTCGCCCTTTAATGAATTCACGGTACTGTTCTGGCATGTCTCATGAGACATGCGATCTACTGTGATTTGTTTGGATTTGCTGGTGCATACGATTGTACACATTTGACTTAACTTCATTATGTTGTATGATTACATGATGATTACGCAATCGTACCGTATTTCATATGTCTCAAAAGAAGGTATATATTTAGTTGAACTTACGTAAAAGGGCGAAAAAATCGCCCTTTTAGAGGAGTATTTCGTACCGTGTTTTGGAAACCATCTAAAAGGACGATTTTTGAAACTACATCGATTGAAGCAGACGGCGGATATCGAGTCTTACAACGGCGAGTACTCGGCCCTCATATTTCGCGTCGAGGGCATGAGTATGTTAGATCAGATGATGTGTTACACCAATGACCTCAAGCCTCGCACACGGAGCTATGTGAAGCTCGACAACCCTGCAACACTGAGCGCCGCGATGGACCTGGCGGTCAAGTATGAGGTGACCCACTTTGTCGAAGACGCACGCGATCGTCAAGTCCGTCAAGGATCGGTGAAATCGACCAATGATGCACCCAAACCCAGCAAGCCGTTCAAGGGGAAATCCTTTTGAGGAAAAGGGCGCTTCAAACCGAAGTCGGACTACATACGGATTGATAATCGTGCGTGTTACTTCTGCAAGAAGCCAGGGCACATCAAGGCTGATTACTTTTCATGGAAGAAAAGTAAAAACAAGCAGGAAAACGACCAACCGCGCCAGTGAATGGAGGTCCTGGCGTGGGCAAAGCTGTAACCAGAACACATAAGTTTGAGAATATCAGTCTTAGCGTTCTGTGTGAAAACCCTCTAATCTACAAGTCTCGCCCGTTGTTTTCAATAACGGGAGAGATCAGCGCAAGCGGGAATAGTTTAGCTACACGATGTATGCTACTAGACTGCGGTGCGACCACGATCTATGTTTCCAAACATTGGGTCGTGGAACACCAGCTCCAGACCACGAAGTTCAGAGACAAGAACATTCGTGTTAAGCTCGGAGACAACCAAATTGTACAAGCTGAACTGGAAGTTCTCCCTCTGGAAATCGCGGTGTCAGGACTAGGTGAAAAACACAAGTGTGTCGCTGTAGTCTACGCGATTCCTGACGAGTTCGACTGCATACTGGGGATACCTTTCTTCGAGGACATGCAACCACAGATTGACTGGAGAGGTAGAAAGATCGAAGGAACGAAAGCGGAAACTCTGCATTGGGAACGAACAAGCGAGACTCGTGGACCGATCGAGGAAGGCGGACTGGTGATTGCCTCCGGGCTTCGGAGATCTGTCGAGGCGAAAGGCCTATCGGCGAAAAGACCCGATTCCTGTAGAGGCGCCGCGCTAGAAACGGATGTGACGTCCGCTGTCGAACTTGCTCGTGACACGGTGCAGAAGGAGAGCCCAAATGCTGTTCGCGGACAGCACCAAGACGCGCTAGCCGGTAAGGATACGGTGGTGAATAGCGAATTGGATTCGCATAAGCGCGAGGGTATTGTCGAAGGGGCTGGAGATAGCGGCAGTACCCGGGGCAAAGACAATGTCGTGGAGAAGATGTTCACGATGGGTGTCGTTGATGAGGTAGGTGTACAGACCAAGTACATCACACGAAAGAAGTTGAAGAAGTTCCTGAGACTGAAGACCAAATCCATCGATGAACCAGACTTCATGTTGTTGCTATCTAATGAAATAATCAAACAAGTCGCTTGTTCGCTGCAACGACAAGATCAGCCGGACAACATCGTAACCGCTAAAGCACACGTGATATCTTGGAACAGACTGGGAAAGCTTTCGAGATAATCCTGCCTTCAACCTTCTAAAGGAATACAAAAACAACGTGTTCCGCCCGGAACTTCCGGAATGTTTACCGGAGATACGCGAGATTGAACACCGAATCGATGTGAAGGACCCAAACCTTGCGATTTATCGACAGCAATGGTGCCAGTCACCAGAACAACAGCGCGAGATAGTACGATGGGTCGTTGACATGGTGAAGAAGAAGCTCATCCGACCAAGCATCAGTCCACACGCTGCACCGACTTTTTGCGTCCGAAAAACCGTCGGTGGGAGAATTGTTCATGACGACAGGTACCTGAACTCGAACACAATTCGCCAAAGTATCCCAATGACACGAAAAGAAGATATTCTGGACGCCATGTCGGGTGCATTTTGGTTCTCTACGATGGATCTGATGTCAGCATACTACGTATGCGCGAAGAGGACATCAAATTCACAGCGTTCCAGGCACCAAATGGATAATAGAAATACCTTGTGTTACCCATGGGTGTCTGGAACGCACCAGCGACAATGCACCGTTTGACGTCTAAAATCTTCAGGAACTTGAGGAACACGAACTCATTCTATGATGATATTTATGTTTTCACCAAGTCACCGAAGATCGACGATCACTTAAAAGCGTTGCGTGACACTTTGGATATTCTGCGTGAAAACAAACTTTACGTCAAGCTATCCAAGTGCGTTTTCTGCGCTGAGGAGATTCCTTGCCTTGAAGATTTTGTTGGACGAGACGGAGTACGGATGGATCCAGACAAAGTCCAAACAATTAAGGATTGGCCAGTCCCACGGACACAAGAGGAGCTTCACAGCTTCCTTGGTCTAACTGGTTATGTCCAGCGGTTCTGCCCGGAGTATGCCTCGTCAACAGCGTCGATGTTCGCGCTGCTGAAGAAGAAGAATAAGCGCAATGCGAAAATCCACTTCAACGACGAACAACTGAGGAATTTCAAGGAGTTAAAGCGACGGTTGTGCAAACCACCAGTGCTGCACCTCCCGAACTTCAGCGAACCGATGCACCTTCGCACAGACGCTAGTAAGTTTGCTGTTGGTGGAGTCTTATTCCAAATCATCAATGGGGGGGAGCTCCCCATCACGTGCACAAGTCGAAAAATGAAATGCGCGGAGCTCAACTATCCAACCCAACAGCAGGAACTCTTGGCGATCATCCATGCGCTTGCTGCCTTTCGGATATATTGCTTGGATAAACCACAAACTGTCGAGACTGATCACGAAAGCCTTGAGGGCCTGTTTACTGAGAAGATGGCGAACCGTCGGTTAGCGCGATGGTATGACATCCTGGCGGAGTATCAGCCGAAGTTCTCATACCTTCCAGGCGCGAAGAACGGAATTGCTGATGCATTGAGCCGAAGGCCCGATCTACAACCAGAGACCAAGTTCTTCCATGACTTGAGCGTAACAAGCTTCGACGATACCTCCTTCAGCTTAGCACTAAAAGAGGTGACCCTGAACACAGAGCTGATTATCAGCATCAAGACTGCATACGCAACGGGTCGGGAAGTACACGCAATCCTCGCTGCAATCAAACGCCGTGCATCTAACTTGAAACCGAAGGTTGTCCGTCAATATCGCAAGAAATACAGATGCTACTCCAAAGCAAATGGATTGCTCTGGTATCAAACACCGACAGATGACAGGTCACGCGATGTCGTACCCAACGACTCAAAGCTGCGGATGAAGATTATCAGCGAATGTTATGACCCACACTACGGTGGCCATCCAGGTGCTGAGCGCACATACTTTGCCCTCGCACGGGGCTGGTACTGGTGAAAGATGCTGAAGTCTATTCAGAAGTTCATCGCTGACTGTGAGTCATGTAGAAGGAACAAACCGAGTTTGGCCAAACCGCCAGGCCTTCTCGAGCCACTTAGAATCCCGGATGAGAGATGGCAATCGATATCCATGGACTTCATCACAGATTTACCGAGACCCGAGCGCGGGTTTGACTCCATCTGGGTCGTCGTCGACAGATTAGCCAAACGATGCCACTTTGTCTCTACGACGAAGAAGGTGACAGAGGAAGGTGTAGCTTGTCTCTTCATCGACAATGTATGGAAACACCACAGCATGCCCACCAACATCGTGTCAGATCGTGGCCGGAAGTTAATCTCGTCATTCGGGCAGTGCATCTTCAAGTCCATCGGGACGAAATTGACCATGGCAGTAGCACATCATGTACAAGATGACGGATATGAATCGGACGCTGGAAGAATACTTGCACTGTTTTTGTTGGGCCTTTACAGGATGATTGTGATATCCACCTGGCCAACGCTGAGTTTGCCGTCAATTTGACATGATGCTATTTCCGATTTTCGAGCGACAGGTGGATATTACGTTACGATGTGATTGGTTATAATATGGGCTATGAGAAAGGGGAGCTTGGGACACGGCTGCACCCGTGCGACATCTGTGGAAGATTTTAGACGAACCTTCGCCTGACTGTAAAGGGGCCCAATGGACCAGAAGTGTACTTCAGAGTGTGCACAACTCTGAAGATCAAATGCACTCTGTCTGGTCACCGGACTTTCCCCGACGATGAGTGCCTAATTCCTGGCGGAAAGTCTCTCAGAAGAACGTATCTCTGAAGAGACCTCATCCCGTTACCGTCCAGCGCGACGATGATGGTTCAAGGATCTATACTACTTACCCGCAGAGACCAAGTATCGCGCGCCGGACGCCGCGCACCCGCGCAACCCTCAAGAACTTCGTGTACGTTGAAGCATTGGTGCTCCGTACTATGATATTCCGTTCAAGACTTTGGTATTCCACACTATATGACCAAGACTCTGAAAACCAAAGTGATTTCAGACTCTGAAAACCCGGATACCAGACTCGGAAATCAACGAAGATTCAAGACCATACTGAAACCAAGTGAACCCAAGTTCAGATCACGCAATCAAGTGATGACAGACCTGCACATCCCTCGTGACGACGTCTCTACCCATCAGCCCATCGGGATCTGTTACACCGACCATACTGAAACCAAGTTTAAGTCACGCAATCAAGTGATGACGGACCTGCACATCCCCCAAGATGACGTCTCTACCTGTCTACTCATCAAGATCGGCTATACTGACTGTATACTGAGACCAAGTCAAGATGTCTGCTACATACAAGAACCAAGTGTGCCTGAGATTTGAAGACTGAATGTATGAAGAACGCCAAGGACGACAAGAAGAAGAGAGTTACCAGAGATATATGAGAGTTATGAGAAAGATAAAACGATAAACAGAGTTCAATTTGCTTGCTACTGCACAAGTCCGCTTGAGAGGTATCCAAGCCACTGCGTCGAGGACGTACGCCGTGTGATCTCCACCAAATTAAGTCCCCTTAGGTGGAGATCAGGTAACGTAGAGACCTGAGAGGACCCGCCTATTCCATATCCTAGTTGGGTCGTTTGGTTTGTCTCTAGCGGTAGCCCATTTCATATTGCTCGTTTGGACAGGCTCTGGAAACTAGACAGTCGTTTCCAGGGTGCAAGGTAGACTGTTATATATAGCTGATTGTATTGGTTTATATTTCCCTCTATATTAGGGGGTGGTGCGCGAACGTGACAGGGATACCAGACAGACCAGGTGTCTGGTAACGAGTCCCTAGTTGACCTGGAGTATTAGCCCACCGTTCAAGGGCCCAGAAAGAATAAGAACGGCTGAATATTTGTATATTCCTGAACTCTGTATATTTGTTGATTTATCTCTGAAAGTCAAGTATCTCGGTGCTGGATTTGTGATATTCAGACACCGGTATCAGACTTTCTCTCTGGTATTAACCTCTTCCGACCACCAATTTTCTGGTAGCCTACTTGGTTTCCAGAAACTCCGACTCCCGAACGCTCCTGGAAGGACTTCCTGAATTCCGACACCAGACTCCAAGGGAACACAACTTCTCTTCACTTTGAACTTTAGACTCCGGCGAGGGTCATATTCCCAAGACAACGAACCCACAGGGATACAACAAGGTAACACACGCCCACCTACGTTGTACGGCTCTGAAATACTTTCAGTAGCCATATAACCGGGTTCACTATACGCCACCTGCTCCGCGATCAAAGTTTCACCGACTTTGCGACAACTGGTGCGCGTGCCCGGATCTTGGTATCGTGATTTCACCGGATTTGAGAGTACAAGAAGAGAAAGTTTCCTGTCAAGCGTCTATATTCAAGATGGCTACACCAGGATCTACGAGAGGAGGACGCCGTGGTCGCGGTCGCGGTGTTTTGACACGTCAGTCCAAGCGTCTCCAAGGATTGCCGCCTGAGGAGCAACCAGACTTGGATGCTATCCAGAAGGCGGCTCGCGAGAAGAGGAAGGCTGCGCGAGAGAAGAAGGCAGCTGAGAGTGTGAACGTCCCAGAACCGGCGATCAAAGACCAGCCTGCTACGGAACCAGAAGCTAAGGAGGCACCCGCTGTCTCTGGTGAACAAGGTTCTGAGGAAGGCCGTCAGAAGTCGAAGCTTCTGGTGACGAGGCGACCACTGCCCGTGAAGGTGGTGATGAGGCGTCTGAGGGAGGCGCCGATATGGTTGAGTCCCCGGAAGTGGTCGATCTGCGTTCAGAGTCGACGACCTCCGGACAGTCCGTGGAAGAGGTGAAGCCAGAACCCGGACTCTCTGAAGATCGTGTTCCGCAATCTCCGAAGTCTGAAGGTGGGCCAATGTCGGATGACATGCTGATCAAGTCCGAAGATTCTCTGAAGACACCGTCTGATGAGTCTGGGAGGGCTGATTCGCTTGATGGAGAACGAGCCTTAAGGTATGTTCGCCGTGAGCTCCGCCGCTGGAAAGATACTGATGCCGGTAGAGTCGTCCCGCCAAGCGTCGAGTATGTATGGCCGACGACGAAGCCCAGCGTAGACGTCTTCCAGAAAGCCGCTGCAGCAACCGGCGACTATATCAAGTGGCGGTGCTCCTCTGCATTCCCTGAAGATATGTGGATTTCGGAGTTTCACGTGAGACGTCATGGTTTTGGTCGGATCCAAGACCTTTCCTACGTTGAGATTCCAATGAGCACGCTGACGGCACTAGAGTGTGTGGCTGTTCTCCAGACAATGCTGTACGAGGCGGGTTTTGAATTCCAGAACTTGCTCCCGACGTGGTCCCAGACCCAGGCGTCAGCTATCTTCGAGTCTCAAGTACGCAGTGTGGCAACCGAACTTCAGAGCCGTCTTGCCATGGAACTGGTTGAGTGGGCCACCGTGACTGCCAGGTTACAGGTTATCCGACTCTCAGAAGGCATGAAACAAGAAGACACAACAAGTCGAGAAGGAACCGATAGTGTATTACCGGACAAGGATGCTGACCTACAAGGACGACAGCTGATCACGCGCCTCCGGGTGACCGGACTCCGAGTGACGCATAGTTCCAATGGTTCCAGCAGTGATGAGCCGCCGCAGTCCAAGCGCTTACAGCAGAGACCGCCGCGCCCACAAGTCCCGTCAACACCGTCAGCCTTGTCGACACCGTCGCTGTCTTCATTGCCACAGTACGAGAGTCATTCTGACAACACGCGACCAGAGTCCGGAACCCCCATGTCTGAAGATCGTAACAGCTCTCGAACTCGAATGACGGATGTGCCGGTTCCCAGTGTCATCGGGACCTCTGATGATCAGTCGTCTGGAGTTCAGACCTCGCGTGGAAGCTCCACGGACTCGTCCTTGATGTCTGTGAGTCGAGGGGCGGCATCACATATGCCGCTGTCCGCAGAGGGTCTGGCGTTGATTGCCCAAGGCGCTGACGTCGGAGGAATGGTCTCCGGAGAAGGTATGGGAATCCAAGTGACTCGAACGTTGTTTCCTGTGAAGTCGGAACCTGAAGACATCGACATGCTGGAGGAGGAAGCTGAGGTGTCAGATGTAAAGCCTGGAAACCAGGTGTCCGTCCATGAGCCTTCACAGGGTTTCAGACAACCAACGCCAGAGATTCCGCCTTCATCTGTTTCCAGCCGAAGTGCAAGCCATCGAAGCCATCGCCAGAGTGTGAAGAGTGAAGACCTTCGGAAAACACCGTCTCGACGCTTGAGTTCCATCGCGTCGAGTCGCACGATGTCTGAAGCTCGAAGCTCTCAGAGATCAGGGCCTGCCCAGATCGAACTGAACGTCATGAGGCAACAGCAGGAGTGGCAGAGCCGGATGGAGCAAGCGCAGATGGAGTTCTTGGCCCGAGAACGCTTGGAGTCCATGGAACGTGACCGCCGTCGGGAACAACGCGACTTGGAAGCAAGACGCGAAATCCAGACGCTCACCGACCGCTTGTTGGAGTCTGAAAACGCGAGACTGGAGGAGGAAAGACGTGCTGACGATGCTGAAGAACGGAGGAGTTTGGTATCGGAGAATAAACCCAGAAGCCACGGCGTGGCAGAGCTGGAGACTCTGAAATCGAACCTCTGGAAGTCTGAAAGCCAACGTCTGGAATCGGAGTTTGCCGATCGCTGGCGACAGCGAGAAGCCGAGGCCGAAGCCCAACGTGCGCGCGCGACAGACGAGATGAAGCAAGACTGGATTTCCCAAATGGAGACCTTACAACAGCGGATGAAGGATATGGAAGCTGAGTACGACAGGGAGAAAGAGAGTTCTCAGAACATGCAACGCTTCCAAGCCGGTCAATTGAGAAACCTTCGAGCAACATTGTCCCAAGTTCAAGAGGCGCGAAGGGTCGGTCACCCTGATTCAGCAACTGCAACCCCGGTGTTAAACACTGAGGACCCTGAAGTTGCAACCAAGTATCCCGTAATCGGATCAGAAATCAGAAGTGGGGTTAGGGTTGAACCCATGTCGCACCCACCGGCTCTCAAGGCGGCTCCTCGAGAAGTTGCTACCTTCCAGCAAACTGCCCCTGCGCGAAGCTCGGTGACGAAGCGAGTGAAGGCCGAGAGGAATGGCGTCGCCGCTACGACCACTACAGCAACCCAAGTGACTGGAGAAGCCTCGGTGACGGAAGCCAAGGGGGACGCCAGGCGTGCATCGACTCCACGACAAGATCCACCGCGGAAATCAGACGCTAGACGGTCTGATGGAGACCGAGAGGCACCCCGCCGAGAGAAGCGCCGTGGTGAAGCACCAGACCCTGGTGGAGACTCTGAGGGCTCGAGCTCAGAATCCGAAAGCTCGTCTTCAGACGACTCTGAGCTTGGTGAAGTGATGAACCTGACAGCAGCGACGCAAGCTCAAGCTGGAACTACACTTCTGACGTTGAGGCCGTTCATGAACTCCAACAACCTCGGAGAGTTCAACCCTAGAGCCACACTCAGGGAACGCATTCACTGGTGGGAGCGATTCACGAATATGGCGTCTCAAGGAGGGTGGTCGACCAAGACACGCATTCAGGAGCTCAAGTTGAAGCTTCCGGTATCTGCGCGTGACTGGTTTAACCAGCTCCCCAAAAGTGTGTCCCGTGACTGGAAGGAGTTGTCGTCAGAGTTCAAGAAGCGTTATTGTAAGGCGCGGTCATCATATTCAGAGAGATATTTCACAATGGCTATGAAGGACTCTGAGACCCCGCTCGAATTCTTCTATCGACTCAACTCCGCCGCTGGGAAGGCCGACATTGACTTCAGAAATTCGTCCAAGCGTCTTGAGAAGCATGTGCTCCGTTTCATCACGAAGCTCAAGGATGCGCGCCTGAAAACTTCGCTACAAGGTCAGAGATTCCGACGTATTTCAGACTTGGAGTACGCTTTACAACAGGATGAAGATGTCTGGCGAACAGGTGACCAAGATATGATCACCACCAAGCCTCGAGACTTCCGAGCAGACAATATTCCACGAGGACCGTTCAAGCCCAAGCGCATGAACCGGACTTATGTCGTGAGAGACCCGGACTCTGAAGATTCTGATGATGATGATACTGCAAACTATAAGGGATCGTTAAAATCCGATCAGGATGCCAGAGACCAAGCCGGTGATTCTCGACTTCAGAGTGTGACTTCAGAGCCTACCCGTGATGGAGACACTACACAGACTTCTTCGAGTGCCTCGACAGTTCCGCCGAGCGCTGACTGGACGCAGACCCTGACAAATGAAGTGTACCGAGTAATGGGAGACATGGGATGGCGTCCGCCGCCCCATTCCCCGTCTGGATCGTCGGGTCAAGGTTTTCATCAGAGACGTCCTGAAAAAGGCAGTTATTGGAATAAGTTTTGCGAGAAATGTCAACGCTCAGGACACTCAGAAGAAGACTGCTGGAGGGATATCACGTGTGACCGGTGCCAGGAAAAAGGGCATCCAAGTCGAATGTGTCGAGCTCCCCCCTGTGAAGTGTGTGGAAAATTACATCCCGGAAAACCCTGTGAAGACTTGAAGACTCTGGAAGCACTCAAGCAACTCGCCCGTCAAGGCGCACTGAAGGACATGCTAAACCACCTGAGAGAAAGACTTCTGGGTGATGAGGCAGACTCTGGGAAGCCGTTAAACTAATACGCCCGTCGGATGGGGATCCGAAACGCGCCGGGCAAGGCAATACCCCAGAGTTATGTGTTCTAGTGTGTGTAGGACCGGAGCTGAGAAAGGTTCAAGATAAACACCAACAATGCATGACCGCTTTAACCCAGGAATCAGCTGTGCCTTTCAGAAACTCAGGAAATAAGTTACCCGAGATCTCTGAAAACACCAATCCGATACCTGACGACACAGTGTCATTCAGACTGAAGGATGGCGAATGCTACGGCTGGTGGGAGGATAATTACCCTGATCGTTCCAAGCGAGATGTGGTGATGGTACATGGTGCTGTGAATGATCGCCGGACTAAGATTCTCCTGGATACCGGTGCGACTATAAACATTCTGAGTTACGACTTTGCGCGTAAGCTCGGACTCAGACTCAAGTCGCACAAGCAAACTAAGGTATCAGGGATGGGTGGTGTTCCGGCGTACATTGGCGCCAGCGCTGAGATCAAGTTGACACTTGGGCCAAGAGTGGTGTACATTGTGGATGTTTGGGTCGCGAATATTGGTGAAGGAATTGATGTGCTTTTAGGAATGAGCTTTATGTTTGCGCTGGAGTGAGGATCAGTACCCGCGAAGGTCTGGTGTCGTTACCAGACGAAGTCGTGGTAATGATGTGTAACTGGGAACCTGGTGACCATATTGGTCGTAGCAGGTTTGTCAGACCAAGCGAAGCTGTTCTTCTGAGTCCTGGTGAGGAGTTTATTGTTAGGATTGATTACGGTCCGACGAATCCGCAACGGGAAGTCGTGTGGGCTGGACGTGGCGATCGTTGGGTCACACAGTTGATCTATGCTGCACGCTCATGGCCTGTGGCAGTTCGCGTGGTGAATATTTCCGATAAGAACACCTGGGTCAACGAGCTCTCTGATGTCGCGAGGATCGTGGAATATGGTTTCTTCCCGAGATATGGGCGTTTCGTGCGTCCAGGTTCCGCTGCATATCGTGATTGGGAGGTACTGATCCTGGAAAGCACTCCGTCACCAGAAACTAAGAAGCGTATGGAACGAGAGGCAAGGCTGGAGGCTCTGATACCGCAACCTCCTTGTGTGGAGTGTCCAGATTACCCATGGCCGACGAAGATACTGCAACGTCCGAGGTTGGATAATGCTCGGGTGCAGTTTGTGAAATCAGACCCGACTCCAGTCACGAAGCGAGTACGCTTTGCCCTAGATGTATCTACTGAGACAGATGAATGCTGCTGTAGTGGAGTGGCGGATAGTTGGGACGCAAGAGTGAACACCAGAGATTCTGAGGTGTCCTCTGAAAGCGTCTCTCCGACGACTCTGATGATGATTGCATCAGTTCTGGTGACAGCTCCTCGGATTCGGAGCCAGAGTCTCCTGCAAGTGGTTCTCAGATTTATCAGTTACCTGCAGATGATATGGATCTAATGGACGAGTCTTGGGATATCCCTATTCAGGGGATGCCAGGAACACCTGTCGAAAAATTACGAGTGGCGTACGAGCGGTGTATGCAAGTCTCGAATGAAGAGTTGGACTTGGAACCAGGTGTTTATATGCGGGAAGGCACAGAGCTCCTTGCCCAGTTGCGCGATCAACTGGTCATGTTACCAGAGATTGAGGAATTGACACCGGAGTGCGATATCGATAGTGCTGATGTTGGAGAACCAGGAAAGACAACACCAGAGATGGAGAAGAAACTCCGTGACATTCTGAAATACCACAGAAAGATCTTCCTAGGAGACGGTAATGCAGCGCCCGCACCGGCAAGGGGCGTGGTCTGTGATCTAGATGTAGGAGACGCCAAACCGGTGGCCAACGTCCAAGGTCCGTTGCCCCTCACCTCATGCTGAAAGTGTATGAGCTTCTCAAGAAACTTCTGGAAACTGGTCTGATCGAGTACTCCAATTCGCCGTGGGCATCTCCTATTGTCATCGTTTTGAAGAAGAACGGTGTTGATATACGAATGTGTATCGACTATCGGATTGTGAATGGCTTCATCCAGCTATCACATACCCGTTACCACTCATCGATGACCTCCTGATTGGGTTCGAAGCCGCGATGTGGTTCATGAGTCTGGATATGGCTAGCGGTTTCTGGGCGATCAGGATGACGGAGCGTGCACGATCGATATCCGCATTCATTTGTCCATTTGGACACTTCCAGTGGGTGAGAATGCCTTTCGGCCTGAAGAATGCTCCTCTTGTCTATCAAGCTATGTTGGATAATTGCCTGTGGGGATTTGTGAGACTGTCACCAGAGGAAGAGGCTGAAGTTGACGCAGATGTTTTGGAATTCTTGCAGTTGAAGCCTCAAGTCTGAGAACCAATCCCCAGACTTTGAATACCATGCGCTGAAATCAGAGATGTCGGCTCTCACAAGTCAGATGACCGTTTTCCAGAGGAACATTCCGGTTCCAATGTATATGGGTCCAGTCCTGGGGAGAAGTTCGTACATCGATGACATTGCACATGGGGCGCCGACTTGGGACCAACTCTGTGACGATTTAAACGCTCTGCTTTTCAGACTTCGCTACTGGAACATCTCTGTGAGTTGCCCAAGAGCGAATTTGGGAAGTTATCGATCCCGTATCTCTCCCATGAAATCAGCGCCGAAGGTCTGAGAGCGACACCCAAGATCGCCAAAGGAGTCGAAGATCTGCCGTTCCCATCCACGCTAAAGGGGGTTCAGAGTTTCATGGGAAGTCTCAATTACTACAACAAGTTTATTGAAGATTTACCGGTTATTGCTGCCACCTTGTACGAGTTGACGGATGAACAGATCCGCTCTGGGAAGGATCTGACTTGTGCCAAAGAAGCATTTGAGCTCCTGAAACGCAAGATAGTTTCCACCCAATTCTCAGGCACCCGGACCGAACCAGACCCTTTGTTATCATTCCACATGCGAACCCTTGGGCTGCCTCGGCAGCCTTAGGCCAGGAGTACGATGGAGTGATTCATCCAGTCCGGTTTACGGGCCGTGTTCTGAATGACGCGGACTCAGGTATCATATTGCCGAAAAGGAGGTGATTGCGATTCTCAGAGTCTTGGAAAATTTCAGAGCGCTAGTGGAGTCAAGTCCAGTGATTGTGGTGTATACCAGATACTCTGTGCTGAAGTGGTTGCTGACGTCGAATTCCACCGATGGCAGAAACGTTAAGTGGGGTCTGAGTTGTCACACTGGAACTTGGAAATTCGCCGGATCCAGCGTGATGAAGACGGACTTCCAGCCATACTCGGCGCAGGCATCACACCCCGAGAACATTTAGACGAGGTCTCTGAAAATCTGATTCCAGCCAAGGGGCGAGTCAAACCGCCAGCTCCTGTTAGTGTGGAAATGCTGGAAGCGGATTACAAGGTCATGTCCTGAGTTTCGATGGCGCAGCAAAGACGTCTACTCGTTTGGGATTGTGGATGTATACTCTGGGAACTCCCTGGGTGGAATGTACTGGAAGCCCGAGGATTTCCCACTGAAGGACGTCACTGTGAATGACTCGGAGTATTGTGGTCTGAATTACGGCCTGAAGATGGCTTTGGAACATGGAATACACATGAGCTGTGGTTGTTGGAGACTCACGTATCGCAATACAACAGGCTCAGGGGCTGATTAACTGCAACCAAACCTAATTTACAGCGGAGGTTGGCCAGAGTTTGAATCTCTGAAGACCAAAATCCAGACCCTGAAATTAGTGCATGGTGAAACGCGAGTTTAATCAAGCGGCAGATTACTTGACCTCGAAGACTCTGGCACTGGGGAAGCTTGCAGGTGCACAGACGCTGACGAGCCTCACTCATCTACGACTAGTGTCTAAAGTCCAAGAGAAACTAATGAAGTCCTGCCCAGCTCCAAATGCGCAAGTTCAGGAGTCCGAAGTCATGACTGCTGAAGACCACGGTGTGACACCAAGAGTCTGATGGAATCCCTGGCCCAGAATCCGCACCTTTACCACGATCAGCTAAAGTGTTGATCGCTGTGACCCCGTGCCCAAGCCCCGAATAACACTGATCCATCTGAGGATGACGATGAGCGTAACCCCTGGGGCCTTTGGAGTTCCAGGCAGAACGTGGCGGCGAATCAAGCACATCAGAGCCACGACCCGTATTTGGTTGAGCTCATGAAGTTTCTGAAAGGTGATGTGGTAGACCTACCACGGCCCCGAGTCAGGAAACTAGCAAGGGTAGC